>LOEQ01007096.1:12435-30405 GCA_001685075.1 Bramus lutescens | reverse complement strand
AGGAAGGAAGGAAGGAAGGAAGGAAGGAAGGAAGGAAGGAAGGAAGGAGGCTGACTATTCTGGGTTTGTACAGGGAGCCAGGTCTCCGTGAAGACTGCTTCAAATATGGCAAGAAGGAAAAGGTCACCCACAGCTTCTTTTCATGCTTCTCATAATCGTAGTCAATTGTGCAACAGCCCCAGAACGTTTCCCAAACTGTGGGACGTGCTCTGAGACAGTGATGCTGTACACACACGGAGAGCTTCCAGGGCCTGGCTGCAGCTGCACTGCGTTAAAGGGATTGACGAAGCGGGTGGGGTCTGAAGCTGATCTGAAGGTAGATGCTTACACTGAGCAGGCTGTCAGGGGGCTCGCAAACAGGCAGCCTTTCATGTGAAGACAAACAGCTCCTGGAAACATTTGGAAAATGCTGCGGAGACTTATGAATTCACAGACAANAAAAAAAAGAACATTTGGCACTGTCATGGATGAAAACCAGGACTGGATATTGTCCGTGGAAAGTGAGTGGACACTAAAAACAGAGATTGTTGGCATTACATTTGAAGCATGATTCATGTTTCTCACAAACAGAAAATGGCTCTGCTAGCCAGGACTGTGTGGGATTGCGTGAAAGTGAGACTAATGGCAATTATGACATACCAGAACGAAAGGGGAGGAAAGACATGTTCACATATGGATTGTACAACGTAAAGCAGAGGGAAGCATTTGACAGTAGGCGGGTTCAGCATTTACTGAAGGGAATCTCACACTTAGTACATAAAAATTGGGTTATCAGCTGCCTTCCACTTATGTATTTATGCATCGTTCCAATTTTAGTGCATGAGCTGCCGAAGCGAGCACAATGTGGTTTATACTATAATGAGAAAAGAACACCTCAAGTTTAGCAGAGACCTATAGTAACCCCTCAGCCTTGTTATGGTTCTTTCATGACTATTTCACTTGTCAGTGGCTGACTTCGGTGTATAGGAACAGTGAGTGGAAAATTTGAGAAAGAAAATTTGGGCTGTGTGCTGGTTTTAGTAGTATGTGAGATCTCACTCACTCTGCTTTGGCCTGCTAGAGACATAAATCACTGCTTTGTCCAGTCTATCTACGCTGTAATACATTACCAATTCATGCATCACTTTGGCTGTGTGTGTGTGTGTGTGTGTGTGTGAATAGTGTCTTAGGTTTCAGGTAAGCCCTTGGAAGCCCTGGATTGCCTCCTTTGCACACACTGAACATGGTTTTGCATGAGCTCTTTCCACTTAACATCCTTCCACATTCCCGATCTCAGCAGGAGCCAGTTCAGTCATTTAGATGGAAAGCATTGGGCCACGATACTCTTTTCTCCACTTACCCTCCTGAAAGAGCTTGCCAGGAAAAGTGTGTCTAAGTGATATGAATGTAGAACTGAGTTCGCTAGGCACTCCCATCCCAGGTTAGCTGTATCACTGGCTCCGGGTATCACCTACTGCCCTTGAGTTCAGATTTTTCACATTTCATGGATCCATAGGTCTATACTGGAGGTGAAAATTTTTATCTTCTGTAAGTTCCAAGGCAGTAATAGTGTTGCTTCCCAGTTAAGAGACATACTAGCTGGCTTTAATGAACAGCTAGGGCGACTTTCCATCTTTTTTGTGATATGTATCTTGGTATCTTGAGGTGTAATGCCATCTAGAGGGATATAACCCAACAAAGACCATTGCCAGGCCTGATGTATACATTTTGGTAAGTACAAATGACTGCGAGAGCATTGCCCTGATGTTTTATGCTCATACTTTAAGAAGCATGGAAGTTGCTCTGTTTCCTCTTTTCTTGCGGTGTGTTCTCACCCACCTATTCAGTAAATATGTCCTGAGTCTCCACTATGTACCATAGACTGTCCCGGGTATTGGGGTTGTTATGAAAAACTAAGGACTACGTAGTATTCAGCATCATGGAACATAGGATATAGTAGTGAAACCAAAGTACTTACATGAATCCCATAAATGACATTTCCGTGTAGTCAACAATGTCGAAAGAAAGCTTCAAAGAGGAAAAGCCTCATTTAGTTTTCCCGTACAAACTACACGCACATTGTGACCTAGAAATCAACTAGAGGAAATATAGGTGGGAGAATGCTCCATGCGAGAGAGTGGAAACTACACGTGCAAAATTGCTGGGCTGGAAGTCTTGGCTTTTTTTGTTTTTAAGGATACAAATATAATATTGGGTTAGAATCTAAGAATGGCTGAGGATGACACTATAGGAATAAGAAGTGTCTAGGCACTGTTTGTGAGTTGAAGATGTCCCATATGTGCATGTATTTGAACACTTGATCCCCAGCAGGTGATACTATCTCAGAGGTGGCGCTTCACTAGAGGAAGTAAATGACGGGGATGTGGGTCTTGAGATTGATAGCCCCGCCAGATTCTGGCCTGAGCTCTCAGCTTTCTATGATACTGAGACGTAGCAGGCAGCCGCACACACTCCCCGACCAGTGGAAGAGCCACATCCACTGTTGTGAACATGACTACGTGTTCCTTGCCCTCAAAATGGAAACCCAGACCAGTTCTCCTTGTCCGAAGATGTTTCTGGTGTGGACTTGTTACAGCAATGAGAGAAATGATTGAGACACTAGGTCAGTGGTTCTCTAACTACTTAATGCTGTGACCCTTTAATACAGGGGGTCACCTCTTGCTGTGGTGACTCCCTGGCCATAGTTATTTTCGTTGCTACTTCGTAACTGTAATTTTGCTGCTGTTATGCATCATAGTGTAAATATGTGATATGTAGGATATTCTGTGAAAGGGTAGTTTGACCCTCAAAGGGGTCACGACCCACAGGTTGAGAACCATGGCACTAGGTGACCCATGACCTTGCAGTTTGTGGTTTTCAGTGAACATTTACCAGCATCTCATCGCGTATCTCCTGATACATGATGCTATGATTCACCTGCATCTGCCTCCCTAGTACTGCAATTAAAGGCATCATGACTATGAACTCTGAGTTTATAGAAGATGTGTCAAGTGAGCTTTGGTTTTAAAAGATAGTGCTTGCTACTCTGAGAAGAATGTATCTAGAAGAGGGGAACAGGAGCTGAGATAGCATGGATAGGCTAAAGCCCAGGAAAGAGAAATGGTTGTTGCTCAGGTTGAGGTGAACTGGGTTCAAATGCGGAAGAACGATCACACGTATAGGTAAAGAATCATCCGCACGCGCTTGTTGAGGGCTTAATTGGGAGCATGAAGCCCATTCCTAGTCAAGATCTCCAGCTTCTTGCTAGATGAACCTGTATAGAAAGTCTGTGCAGTTAGAAGCGTCTTCTGGTAACGTGGACTGGGTGATGAAGAATCGAAATTGGTTTTGTCCAGGTTTTATGGATCTAAACACGTTTTATGATATTCAACTGCGATCCTTAAGCTAGAGAGGTAAGACACTGCAATTAAAGAGGATGGAATGGGAAAGGACCGTAGCGGAGACTGGATAGTGGAATTAAAGCGACACCTTAGGAATGGCAGCACTTGGAAAGAAGACTTTTTGAAGTGAGACAGGAAGTGCGTAGAATAGAGTGATGTGACATCAAATCAGGTGAAAATGGAAACGTGATGATGCTACCAAGGTGCCTAGGGTGTGGGATTCCAAAATACATAGCAAAGCTAGAAGTGGACGTGTGGTGGGCGTGGAGGGGCTGGCAGAATGAGCGAGGTGGGGAGGGTAATCAAAGACACTTATCACTGAATCATCACTGGTGCTGATATTGATCCATACACTTCACTCTTTCTGTTGATATTGCACAAGAAACAACTCAGCCTGGGAAGAATACAACTAATCCTGTTCTTTTCTTGCAATGGCTCATGATTATATAGGTGGCAAACAAGCAAACAAACAAAACTGAAACATCTTCTTCTTCCCTCTGCTCATATTAGTTCTTTAAACAGGTGTTGTTTTCTGGATTTATGAGCACATGTTGATGTCACAGAGTACCCCTGTGTTCCCATATCAAGATATAGAAACACAGAAGACAATGGTATTGGGGCAGACACTGGGGTGAGTAGAGGAATGCCTCAAGACATTGCTAGAAGTTTCTAGGAAACACTCTGCTCTTGGTAGAGCTTGTGGGATAAATGGAATCCTAATCATGTCAAACCAGTTGAAGACATCCTTATTGTAACCTTTATGTGGGAAGTTCTGTCTATATCTGGGTTCTTCTCATAAAATATGCCAAGAGGACCAGAAAAATATTGCATAAACTCTTGAAATTTTCATCTGCTTACTGATTTGGGAAATTAGTTGAACTCGAGGTATGTTCAATGCCTCATCTTCTTTGTGATTAGGAAATATTATTACTAATTTGGATTATTCTCCTCTTAAGTCTTAAAAATCTAGTTATATATTTTCACTGTATATTAAGAGTTCTAGGTCTCACTTGTTCAACTAAACTATATTGGCCTTAAAGGCAGAAGTGGTATAAATATCTTCTTGCCTCTCGTCTTCCTTATGTGAGTACAATATCTTTTATGTATCAAGTAGTTCTTATTGGCTGATGTACATGGCAGCTTGTGAAATTCATATCTAATGCTCAGCTTTTATTTGTATGTGAAATTGAGAAAAGGTACATTGATTTAGGTACATTGTCCTAAGACAAGACTCATTTTTGCCTTTGGCTGATGGAGTCATCCGATATTAAATTTTAGTAATTAAAAGAATCTGGAAAAACTATGGCCGAGGTAGAACTTCAGCACGTTATGCACACATATTTTGATCAAGTATTAGACTCAATACTTGTAAAATTTTCCAGGAAATCAAGGCCTCTGTCATTAAAAGAGGTTGACAAGTTTGCCTAATCTGTCAACTTTTTAGGAGCATTGAATGAATATGGGCGATAGGTAATTGCATGGACTGTCACATTTCAACCAGCCACTAGTACCCTTCCTCCTTGGGCTTACGGTTAATCCATGGTCAGAGGTCCCAGATCATGGACTAAGCTAACATTTAGGGAGAAGGTTAATATTGTTGTCTAGTGGGCGCTTTGCGTTTCATACACTCACTGCTCCTCACAACCTGTTTTTTCATTTTTGTCTTGTGTGCTTGCTTGTCCTTCCTTCAGACAGTCTGCAACAGGACAGACTGAGGACGCTGATTCCAAATTCCTTCCCTCTCAGGAGATGTGGAAACAGACAGGCCTGCCCGAGCTTTTCTCTTCTGAAAACCTTCTACATTCTGGAATGACGTAGAGACAAACATAATACGTTGAAATGTGACAGAAAAGAGATTAAGAGAAGAATATGCCCCCAAAGGCTTCAAAGAAGCATCAAGCACCATCTGAGCTAGGGGAGAGAAGTTCTTTGGGTCCTTTCTCACTTTCTTGGAGCCAGTTCTGAAATCAGAGGTTTTGGTGATTTCTTGACTTTCAGAACCTTTTAAGTTTGCATGTTTGTTATGTGGGGGAATTCTATAGAGGATTGCTTTGTACGCAAGTCCAAACTTTTCATTTAATTTTTGTCATTCTGTGATTAAGCTTGGCCACTGTTATAGTCTGAACAGGAACCAACCTCTATGAGGTCTGAGCACTTAGTCTTCAGTGGGTGGTGGTATTTTAGGAAGTGGTGGAAATTTTAGGTCAGGGGGCCATAGTGGAGGCCGTAGATCCCAGGCAGAAGGGCTCTGAAGGCTCTCCCTGGCTCCCAGGTCCCTGTTATTTCTGTCTATTTTTCATCTGCCATCCACTGATCAGCCTCCTTCTTTTAATGCTTCTTCTCCTCAGTGCTTTGCTTTACAACGGAGCCAGAAACATGGTACTACATCGCCATGAACTGAATCCTATGAAACCAGAGCTGAAACAATCCCTTTCTTTAAGATTGTCTTTCAGTTACTTGTTACCATGAAAGAAAAAGTGACCAACATAGTCACCTTGTTCTATTGAAATATCTTCTCTGATATAATGCTTGGTCCCACAGTGAGGGCTGGGCCATATGCCAGAGCAGGTATAAAACATTGGCGTCAAATTCCCCCCATCCTAGAAGAGACAGTCATGCTTTAACCTTAGTTTAACACCATTTAAAACAGAAGATGAAGCAAGTAGCAGTCCCAAATTACAAAATATACGTTTTTAACTTAAAGTACTTGCTATGCTACAAAAATAGTTTGGTTCTCAACGATGAAGCTACAGCCTTGTGAGTGATGTGTGTGGCTCTGATTTTCTTTTGTCAAGAAAATAATAATGGATGAGAGAAAATGTACTATTTTCTCATTAGGTTAAGTTTTTTGGGGGAGGCTCATGAAACTATGAGCTGAGAACACAGAGAAAGAATTCTAAGCTTTGCAGTATTATAATAGATTTGTTTCAGTGAAAGGCAAAAATGCAAAGAAGGGTAAGACAGAACTTGTAAGCTGAAGATGGGTTGAGATGAAGATATGCCTGTTGTTAAAACATCTATTGCTGTGGAGAATCAAGGATGGAAGAGGTGGCTATGGTATACACGCCCGCCATCTCAGTATGAGGGACCAACTGAGGCAGGACTTTGAGGCCAGGCTGAAATATTAAGCAAACTCTTGCTTAAAACCAAGCAAGCAAGTGGACAGGTGAAAAGTCAATCTCCCCAGTTTCTCATTAGCTGGCTTCTGTCTGTTCTACAATGTATTTACACTCAATGTCCCTGTGCTCTTGTTTGATGGGGCATTGGAGAGTGAACCAGGGAGCTCAGACATACTTAAGCATAAATTCTGCGGCTGTCATTCCCCAGCTCCCCATCTCCATGTGCTAATTAAGAAGTAATAGAACAAAAGAAATCTTCAAACAAATCAAAACCAAAATTATGTTTTAATGAAATGGAGGAATGAAAAGAGACACCACTGAAACCAAAAAATTTTCCGTAAACACTGAATCCTATGATGTTTTGTACTGCTTAAATTATAATTTGCTTTCTGAATTTTCTTAGACTTCAGATAAACATTTTGACATTACATATACACACAGAATATGGATATTAGCTTCTTGTCTTACATGGTTTCATTCCTTTATGCTAGTCTGTGTCTTGACATCACACAGTCAGAATGTGAGCATGGGGCGGTGATGTGGTTTTGCTGAGCATGAAGACTCCAATGTATTAGGTTGGCCTCAGTGTTGCTGAAACAACACCATCCCCTCTGTAAACTGATAACACTGCCACCACGTTTAATGACTCTAAATCACATGCTAAAGTTCTGAACAGAATATTTCACAAAGAGAAAATCAATTACATTTTTTATTAATGGTATTTTAAAAATGTTTATTTACACTAGTGCATGCATGTGTGTGCGTGTGTGTGTATGTGTGTGTGTGTGTGTGTGTGTGTGTGTGTAGGTCATAGACCAAAACTGGGTATCTTTTTCTACCTCTTGCTACCTTAGTCTTTGAGACAAAAGTCTCTCAGTGAGCCTGCTGCCTATCAGTTTAGCTGGGCTGGCTGACTAGCGAACACCGGGAATCTGTATGTCCCAGTCCCACTGCTGTACTGGGTGTATAGATGTTTGCTATTGTGCCCAGCTTTTCCATAGCTACTGGGAACTCCAACTCATGGGTTTATGTGTTATGTTTATGTGTATGCATGTGTGTTCTGGGGGACATGTGTGTACATGAATGTGGAAGCCAGAGGTCTACATAGGGTCTCTTAATGTTGGGATAAGTCAGAGGTTAGCACTAGAGGACTTTCTCTATAGGTTTCAAGTTTATTTTTTGAGACAGGGTCTCTCACTAAAAGCTCACTTGTCCACGGGATAGAGAGCTCCAGGGATTTGCCTGTCTTTGCTCACACAGTGCTGTGGTTATAGATGTACATTTCCATGCCTGTTTTTTATGTAGGTACTGGGGTTTGAACTTGGGTCTTTATGCTTGTGTGCCCAGTACATTACTGGCAGTCAGCACCCAACCCCTATTTTAGCATTGTTTGAAATCTGTTCTGAAGTGGACTAGTATGTTTTCCCACTAGCATAAAGTGTCAAGAGCTCCTCCGTTCAGTCTCTTAAAGACCCCCAGACCGTGGGTAACAGGTGAGAACCTATCTGAAAACAGTAAGAGAAGACTGGAGATAGAATTCAATGGCAGACACTTGCCTAGCATGGACAAGGAACTAGGTTTAGTCCTTAATGATGAAAAAGCACATTTCTCAGGCCACCTTTTAAAATATATCTCTATTGAGAATATATAAAATAAAAATCCACATAACCCCAAATCCATAGTTTTCAATCAGCCAGTCTGACATTTCCTTCTTTGCCCAACATCAGCTTCTCAGATATCTGTAAACCTGTTCATGTCACCAGACTCCACAGTCGAAAAGAAAACACTCACAGAAAGCTCTCTATGGGTCAGACACAACATATGCTTCAAATTTCTTCCAGCCCCGGCCCCAGCACTGGGCAACCAGGAATAAACAGAACCCAGAAGTCCCTCTCATGAAGCTAGCCTTCCAATAGTGAGACTGAGAACTTGGAAAATGGATCACTTCATGTGCTATTCCGACTCAGGTTAGGAAAGAGAGGATAAGGACACATAGAAGGTGTGCAAGGGGCTACTCTAGCCAGAGTAGTAATGGAAGGTGACTCTCTCGGAGGTGGCATTTGAGGAGCTGTCACAGTTCTGAAAAGGAGCATGCCAAGCACAGACATGAGAAGCAATGGCTGAGGGGTAGCAGGCCCTGGACATGGAAGGAGCTTGGTGTGTTCCAAGGCCAAGGCCAGAGGCACTGGAGCATAGAGAAGGAGTAGGAAGAGGTCATGGAGCAGGCACAGGCTGGCCGTGTGAGCCCTTGGACAAATCTGTGGCTGCTTGCAAAGGGAGGCAGCTGGCATGTCTTCAGCAGGCAGAATCTCTTGATCTGATTAATGCTTAGAAGATTACCATTGGAGAGGCTAGACTGTGGGGGCAGAAGAGAAGGCAGGAGGGCAGCTGGAGAGTGGGCAACAATGATCACTTGAGCTGGGCTCGTGGGAGCACCAGCATCAATCTCTTTCTGACAAGGGTAAGGAGAGGGGAAGAACATGAACTACTTCCCAGCTGTTTGCGGGCAGGGTGGACCGTGTGGATTGGATGGGCCGCTGGAAGAAGGAAGCAGGGGCTGATTTGGTGGACTGTCTGAAGACCTGGCTGTGTGGGAGAGAAGCTGGTCTCATTTTCTCATGCTAAATTCAAGAGGCCAACTCATGATTATAGCTATGATTTATGGGTGGTAGGTGTGTGTTACATGACATTCTAAGCCCCTTGAAGTCCAATAACTAATTTATGCCTCTCCAGTTTATCTAGGTCTCCCATGATAACTGCTAATAATATAGTTGATGAAAAGATCCAAATTAGCTCCCAGAACATATAGACCAGAGACAGTAAGTGGTTTGTGTGTGAGGTAGAGGAGAGGCAGACCTGGCTGTGTGGGGAGGTACCATCTACCTGTTCACACTCATCCCCCAAACACCAGCCTGCAAGATAGTTTAAAGACTGCAGGATAGGAATAGATCTTTCCTAGGTAGCGTTGACAGGGAAGAAAAGATGGCTGGAGACAGCATCTTGGGGCCTTTAGCTAGCTGGAAATCTCTTTGACTCAGGAACAGTAAGAGGAGTATGGGTGATTAGTCGGAGGAAATCTCACCATTGGATAAAGACTGCCTAGTTCACTAGCATTAGAATATACCTCGTTTTCTTTCCCAATTACGGAGTATCTCTGTATTTTCTCAAAAGGGAGTCCCACTTAGATGATATGAGTTATGGAAGCCAAGGATGTACCAAGCAGCATGTTAAAGAATGGACTACTAATTACTAATATTGCTGAAGGAAACAAGATGAAATCACACTCTTTTCTGGATAAGGTTGCAGTGATCGTCCTGAATGAGACTTTCTAAAACAGTGCGACAGTTAAGGGAAGGTTGCCCAAACCCTGATTTCAATTTCTCAAGTCCATGTGAAACTAACAGCATGTTTCTTTTGCCATAAAATTGCCTTTGGCTAAACTCAGAAAAGTCCCTGTTTTTTTTTTTTATCAAACTAGGTCTCAACAAATACATTCTGCCTTGTAGAAAATACCAGCAACAAAATGCTAAATCTGATATGCTTTTCCCTATAACCTCATGAGTGTTTTTTTGCCTATGTCATACAAAGACCACCATGCATGATAGTATGGCAGCATTAAGAGAAGAAAATTGAAGCAGTGTTAAAATTTACATACACCAGGACATATGTAGTTGCAACTTCATTAATTTCAAAACAACCTGACTTTGACAAAGAATGTCTTTTCATAAACAGTCATTTTTATAAATTATAAGCATTATCTTATAATTTCAGTTATAAAAGTAATTTAAAAACATATATTACTTTTATTTTGTGAGTATGGATGTTTTGCCTGCATGTGTTTCTGTGAACTGTATGCGTGCCTGGTGCCTGTGGAGGGAAATTGAGCTATAGACGTTGTTAGCCACCATCTCGGTACTAGAATTTAACTTCCGGTCCTCTGAAAGAATAGCAGCTCTTTCCTGATGAGTAACTTCTACAGTCTGAAAGTAACTTTTACGTGTTGCATTTTAACTGGGAGAACAAGATAGATGATATTCAGGATCTTCAGAAAATCTCTATGTAGTCCATATATACAATGTGAGGATCTAAGAGCAGAGCTGGGGGCATGGCTCACATGGGTAAAGTGGTTGCCATGCAACTGCAAGGACCTGAGTTCGGAGCCCCGTCACTCATGTAAAAACAAGCTGGGGTAGTGATGAACCTGTAGTTCCCGTGCTGAGAGGTGAGAAATGAGGATCGTTTGAGTTTTCTGGACAGTTATTCTACACAAATCATTGAGCTCCAAATTCAGGGAGAGAACCTGTCTCACAAACTAGGGAGGCGTCTTACTGGGACAGAAATCTCAGTAAATGAACTCTGGCCTACACACACACATACTCATATGCACACACATGTGTGTGCATATGCACCTGCACACACTTGCTCGTTGACAATCACAGGCACATATACATAAAAATAAAATATAATTCAGTGAATTCTTTACCCTATGGATCTTTCAATAGAGGTGGAGGCCACTTTTGTGTGTGTGTGTGTGTGTGTGTGTGTGTGTGTGTACCACATATTTCATTATTTGCTAGAGTCCAGAGAAGTAGAGCCTTTAACAAACTTTACCTTTGTAAGATATCCACAGTCATAAAATGTTGCTGTGTGTGAGAAAGCATGGTTTGTGACTGAGAGTGAAGACGAAGTTCAGTGATGGAAATGGTAAGATATAAATATGTTTCAGGGAACTTGCTAACTGATTTGAATATTTTGTATTAAGAAAAGTAAAAATCCCAAGGGGAGATTTATTTTGTAGCTTTAACAGAGAAGTGCAGTTTTCTGCATGGATGAGACTGCTCATGCTCTATTATTTAATCCATAGCCACCAAGGTTGTGCAGAGATATGGCAGCCAATCAATTCTATTGGTCCACAGACTGTACTGTGCCTTAGGGAGGGACCTGGGATTGGGATGAGGGGAAAGATGGGTTAAAGTGCTAACTCTGCCGCTGATAAACTTTTGCATCTTGTCTTCATTACCTACAAAGTGAAAACAGCAGCAGCTCCTTCAAGGTTGTTGCACTGACTAATAGAAGAAAACTGGAAATGCCAGGGGATATGTCACTCAACTACAAGCTGACATTGCCATGCAATGCTGACAGCATCTTAGGAAAGCGAAGTCTGAACATCAAACTACTGTCAAATGTATTGGTCAATTAGAGTTAAGAAAGAGAGAGAATAGATTGGAAGCAAGTGACTTAGCAAGCCAGTTATTAGGGATGAAATAAAAATATAAACAACACCAAAGCAAGCTAAGCAAACAAACAAAAACAAAATGCTTCTGGCCAAAGGCAGAGGGGAAAATATCTCACTTCCTGGGTGAAATGTTACAATGAAGATCTTCTCAGATGATTGCTGGACAATGAATTCTAGAATTGGTTTAGCTATTTTAAAATTAAATTACAATCTGCCTAATTTTCAAGTGATGTGTAATCTAATTTGTAATGAGATGAATTCATTAATAGTTCTCTAAAGTAATTGGCCCAATATTTTCAGAGGTCAAGACCCAGAATAAAAACACATTGCAGGGGATCTGTATGCTACAATTGTTTTTATTGTCTTATCTTATTTGCGAATCACGTTAGCACCAGGGATAATGAACAGATGGGAAAAATAAGGGAACCATGTTCTGATGTGTGTTCACACTGTTTAGTTGTTCTGTGTGTGCTTCAGAGAGTCTAAGCGGATGAGAAAATAATTTAAGAAATCTGAATTCCCAAGTACCATACGTGCTATAATCTATACATGTGCATGGTCCCCATGGAACATCTCTTCACCAGTTTTGATAAAATCAAGATTGGGAACTGTAATATTTTGAGCGGTACACTAGAAGGTTCAGGGTCACCCAAAGAACTTAGGATCCTGTTCAATGGATGGTCCTCTACCCAGCGTCTCTCCCTTGCCTCTCATGCACTAGAGTCTGGACTGAAAGCAGGCTTTGTCCTAACTTGCTATTCAACTGAGAGTAGTCACTTGGCCACAGGGGTGGTAATTCTATCCAATTAGAGGCCTGTGGGAAACTGTGATAGTCTGTTGGAAATTGTCAAGGAGAATTTAGATGCACAATGGCATGGTTTTAAAAATGAGTTCACTGCAACTATAAATAACTGTTTGAGCTAGTCATTGCCTGCTCTGCTGACGTCAGATCTGAAGTTGAGGGCTGGTGTACTGGGAGCTACTTGCTGATTTTGTTAGGAAGGAAAGAGAAGGGTTACTCAGCTAGAAGAGAGATATTGTGTATGGCCCAAGCCATATGTTCTCTACAAACCATTAAGATTCACAAACAGATAAATGATTGCTTTTTACTTTGTAAGAGCTTAAAATCTTACCAAAGCTTTCCTTCTTTCAGAGTTAAATAGTGCCCTATGGCTGTACTCAATATTTTCTTTAGCTTCCAAAAATATGGATGCTTCTTGCATTCTATAATACTTAACAGAATGACTAGAAAGTGTCCAGACTTGACTGCCTTCCTCAAAAGTGGGACAAGTTGCGTCAAATATAGAATTGAAAATAGTGAAGGTGCATGGTAGCTTTACCTGTGGGTCTGTGTCATGCTTTTAGCCATGAATATATCTTCAACTCAAGAGTCTTCAACTAGGTCACAGTGACCTAGGAAGAATGGTTATCCTGCCTTTGGGATCTGTCCTGACTGTAAACGCTCTTGCTGCTTGAGCATATGTCAAGAACAATTGACTTAGAGGATCTGCAGTTACTTTCTGGTTAGAGAAGCACTGCCAGGCTCGAGGGTGGCCCAGCAGTGGAATGTGGTAAGGGATCCTAAAGGGAAACCTTGGAACTGGGCTGCTATGGTGGGACAGGAGTGGATAAAACAGGCACTCATGGTTCTGCTAAGCTCTGAGTGAAGTGGGAACCTTTTCAAACTTTAGGCAGCTCTGGGAGTGGAGCCCCAGGGAAGAAAACCCATCCAGGGCAGCCAAGGACAGGTTGATTACATTTGGAAAGCAAATGCAAAGGAAGGATGGAAAGTTATCATCTAACTTCTCTAGTCTTGGGTTAACAATAAGGTACATCATCAGATGAACAATCTTTGAATAAGTATAAAGAAACAAATTAAGATACTGTTTGGTATTCTTTAAGCTAGATAGGTTGAGTATCCCTTATCAAAAATATCTAAGATGCTTAGGTTTATTTGAATATTAGAAATGATATATACCTAAGTAAGCAACATTGTTTATGTACACAGATATGTACACATGTAGATACATGTATGTATATGCAGACATATATTCCACTTAAAACTGAAATGAGCTTGAGTCAGGAGAATGTGTTTGTCATATTTCAATTAGATCATTTTCTTTTCCACTGCTAATTTCCAAATAAAAAACATTTCAAAGCTTGAAAGATATATACATAATGAATAGTCTATAAAAAATAAATGAAACTACAGAAATACTCTTCCCCTGTGTAGTAGAATACATGGCAGGTAAAAGAATCACTTGACACCGTACTCCAACCTTAGCTATCACACCTGTCAGCTGACACCTTGAAGAAGAGGTAGTAAAGAAAAGGGAATTCGGACTCAAGACAGCAGCATGTATGTTCTGCTTTATTTCCAACCTGGACAATTTGTATTTAATAACACAAAATGGACTCTTGCTGAATGTCTAGCCTGTCAGCCTTACTGCTATCAGGCTTCCTTAGCCCCCTGATTACATACATGAGGTTGCTCTGTAGAATGGTGGTCATCCTCTCTTTCCTTCTCTCTCTCTGTTTCTGTCCCTCTTGCTGGCTCTGCCTCCCTTCAGCCTGTCCTATGAGTTTTGCTTCCCTGGAGAACACTAATACAACATCCATCAATGACAAGTCTAATCACCTGGAATTGCTGGGCTTCAGGCTTGTTTTGAATGTGACTATGGTGACCAAACTACTGTTTTTCACGTTGACTACATGAGAGTGATGTGATTTTCCACCCAGTCTCTACCATCTCTAACCTTTTCCCATCAGAAAGCCCTCACCCCAATCTGCTCCAGATCACTGACAGTTTCACAAAGCAGGCCTGCCTACCTGTGCTCTCTGCCACCTCCTTTGCTTAGAAACCACGGAGAGAAGTGGCTTTTTTGCTCACTTATTAAATTGGTTTGAGAGAGACCGTACTTCTATCACTTAATCATCTTGTTTGCAGCCAAAAGTGTTGATAAAATAGCAATTATTCTGACCAGAAAGCAGTGCTTAAACGCCTGACATGGGAATGCCTCGTACAGGGCTGCCATTTTGCATAACTCTCATGGTAGTGCAATGTGGTCCCCAGTCAGTCACAACCACAGAATGGAACAAAGTTCCAGCCCTTCATGCCTGTGTACTCTTGGTGCCAAAATGTACTAGTTATGAGATGGGCAAGACATTTGTTGAGTGTGTCTTTTGTTCAAGGGTCCAAAATGTTGGGGACCTTAGGTCCACAAGCTTGTTTGAATGTCACTATATCTGAAAGACACTATATCTGTTTTACTTATTCCCATTTTCTGAGGGGAAAAATTAAGATGCATTGAAGATATGAAGTTACCTTTCAAAAATCAAGCTGTCAAGAAACAAGAGCACTAGATATTTCTGATTCCAATTTCCTTAATCTTTTCCTACACTAAATTGTTCTTCAGGGAAAGCTATTGTTTCTGCGTTTGACTCATTTTATAAATGTACTAGCCTGACTTTTCAGAGAGGCATTTTTTCCTCCAGTTTAGCCATTCTCTCCTTATGTCACTAAGTCAGAAAACGGAAAAGAACACTTTTTTTTTTCAAGTGGGTGGTGAAGGCAAGTCATATGATAGCAGGTGAGTCTAAGTCAATATTCTCTATAATTTTGATGTATTTAGAGGTTCATGTTACTTTCCAGAATGGTAGCACTAATAGACCAAGCCATAAGATATTTGATAACTATAATCTTCTTCAAGAAACTGGCAAAGAGTCTCATGATTTTGTGATTCCTTTTGATGTTATACCTTATGAACTTCTATTTTAACCTATAAACCATTCATCGATTTACTCTTTGCTTGTCCGGGAACAACATAGTGAGTGCTATAACAAATGTGTACTTTGTGCTCAGGAAGATCCAAAAATGAATAAACTTCTGATCCTATATTTAAAGGAATTCCATCTAGAAAAAGAGTTCAAATAAATGAGCAAACAAAAGGGAAAACAGAATATAGGATGGCAAGCGGTCTTTAGTGTTTGCCACAAAGCAATGGTAGGTAAAGACTTCTCAACACAAAGGTGATAGGGCTTAGCCACCAAGGCTTTGTAGCTGTTATGGTGATAAAGTTTAAATTGTCTTTTAGGAAAGTAAATGCAAACATAATAATTTAAATACATTTTCTTTTCCATTTGTCAGAGGAGAAAAGGAGAGGAAGCACTTTGGTTTGTAATTAGGCATCATTTGCATATGGTGAAATACAAATATATAATTGCCTATATACACTTAACCCAACTGATTTAATTAAATTTTAATTTCTATAAAAATTTAAATTTACTAATTTTTATCTTATATACATGGGTGTTTTGCTTGCATGTATGCCTGTGTTCCATGTGTATGCAGTGTCCGTGGAGGTCAGAAAGGCGCTACAGATCTCCTGAAACTAGAGTTACACATGCTTATTAACTGCTACATGGGTGCTGGGAACAGAATCTGGGTCCTCTGCAACAGCAGTAAGTGGTTGTAACCACAGAGACCTCTCCCCAGCCTCCAGTTTAGCCATTCTCTCCTTATGTCACTAAGTCAGAAAACGGAAAAGAACACTTTTTTTTTTCAAGTGGGTGGTGAAGGCAAGTCATATGANCCTCCAGTTTAGCCATTCTCTCCTTATGTCACTAAGTCAGAAAACGGAAAAGAACACTTTTTTTTTTCAAGTGGGTGGTGAAGGCAAGTCATATGACAGACTTCCAGAATAGAATGTAGGGAAGGCATTACCATCATTTATTCTACAGATGAGGGGCAGTAGTCACTGAGGGCACCCATGATCTTTACATGCCAGATGCTTGGACTGACAGAAAAGGAAACATTAAAGGTCAGGTCCTGAAAGCTTGCTTGTCCTTCTCTAAGAACATCCAGCTGTCGTGTGCCCAAGATATCAAGAGAGACAAGAACTGTGAGCTGTGAGGAGGTGAGCTGACTCAGCTCTGTTAGACAGAAAACCAAATTTATCATTACAGAGAGAGTAGAGAGAGCATGTGGTCTGAAGTGAGGGTTAAAGGTATCTTTGGAGGGAGAATGAGAGAGGAGTCAGGAGATAGTTGGTTGGTGTTGGCAGGAGAGAAGAAAGGTCTTTTGGAAGCGATCATCCACCTATATGTTTAAATGAAGATTGCTGAATGGAATTTTTTGCTCATACCTTTGAACCCAGTGATGCTTTGGGGGTTGCAGAATAGAAAGTTTCAAACCTTTTGTGGGGGCGTTTAATGTGTAATTCACAGGAATAGTAGAGAAACATGCAAGTTTGTCATTTGAATATATTACACCATGTATTTTCAGTTTAATTCAAAATCAAGAAGGGTCTCAAAGCACATCAGAAGAAAAAGTTTTCTAGAAGTGAAGCAACAGAAATGATGTCTTGAGTCTGGGGCCCTAGGCTTCTCTGATTTCCCTTCTGGAGAGCATTATGTTTCTATAATTTGGCTACATTTTTAGTACACATATTTTTCATGTGAAGCAATTCACAAAAGTATTAGAGGAGGCTTGGAGTCATATTGTAGCCTACTGGTTTTGAGGGTGGAACAAATAAGTTCACGATCAAAACATGAGATTCTCTCGTGAGTGGAGAAACTGACATCCAGGTTGGCTTGAATCTGCAAACAAGTTGTGGTCTAAATGCTCAGTTACAAGTGTGCTCTTCAGGACTCAGAAACTGTTTGCTCCTAGAAAGTAAAAAATGAAGCCTGTCGATTCTGTTGTCAAACTCTCTAAACATCACATGCAAAAGCTTAAACTTTTTCCATGTTGCTTGTAACATGAGTCGCAGGTACCACGAGAATGGCTAGCAGCGTGTGCACAGTCCCTGTCATGGAATGGGGTTACTGGCCTGCTTATCATCCAGGATGTAAACAGGATATGGCCAGGAGGGAGATGTCAAAAGTCTGGGCTGGTATTGTCCAGAAAAGCCCTCAGTCTGCTTCTCATTTTTAATTCACAGCTCATTAAATTGGTTCAATTATTTCCCTCTCTCTACTGGAGCAGATACTCCTAATAATACGTTATCTGCCTTGGCTTCAGACTAAGAGGCAAGAAGAAAAATCCAAATATACTTCTTTTGGTGTTTTAGAAAACAATCACTCAAGTATTTCATTGGCATGGACCAATGAAAGGTTAAAAGTCATATTTCAGGTCTGCGAGGTCCCGTGGCCAGCAAGGGGCCCTGATCCTGTACCAGAGGATCCATCGGAGGGAACCTTCAGCTGGCGATGGATGGAGATAGAGACAGAGACC
>LOEQ01007095.1:67269-93922 GCA_001685075.1 Bramus lutescens | reverse complement strand
TTGCACAAGTTTGCATTCCCACCAGCAATGGGTGAGTGTTCCCCTTACTCCACAACCTCTCCAGCATAGGCTATCTTTTTTAAAAAAAATAATGTGTCTGCTATTCAATGGTATTTTCTTAATTGTTTTTAAGATTAGCTCTATCTGAGGATGACATTGAGAATTAAATAAATATTCCTTTTATTGTCTCTTATACACTGTAACTTTTTATGGGATCTTTATTCCATTTTGTTCTTATCCAAAATTAACTGCACAGAATCTGTCTGATAATATCAGAAGATACCTAAGGTTGGAGATGTACTTCAATGATAGTTGGCTTTTCTAGTATACAGGAAGTTCTGGAATTTAACCTGAGAAAGGGATAGAAGATATACGGTGTCAGGGGGATCATGGTGAATATTTTCTAATACTGTACTTTATGATTCTTCTCATTCCGGTGTCAAATTTTTCCCTCTTACCTCATCTGTGACACATCATCAACCATGTGGGGGTATTTTGTTTTCTCAATTTCCATCATATACAAATGATTTTACATCTTATTCTTTTTAAAGATTTGAATATTGTTATTCTACTTAAACACTTTTCTTAATTCATGTGCTCTAATTTCAGGACATTTGTATTTGCATTTTACTTTTGTCAATATATAGAACTTGCCTGAGGATCAAAAGTTAAAATAGCCATACTGGTCAGGCTTATAGAGCATGCAGCAATAACACATATCTTTAATCCCAGTAGCCATGCTAAGTTACCACAGAAACCAGACAGTAATACTACATACCTTTAATCCCAGAATTAGAGAGGATTGTAAAATGGGAGAAGATAGCTCTTAGGCTCAGGCTCATTCTGAGATTATTAGAGGCAGGATCACCATTTCGAACTGAGGTCAAGGGACGAGACAGTGACTGACTGTTCTGCTTTTCCGATTTTCAGGTTGAACTTCAACATCTTTTCCTGAGTTTTTCTGAACCATTCTTTGGACTTTATTGTTAATTAGCCCTTATCATTGATCATATCAAAATAATTCAAGTCTATGCCGTTGAACTGATTTCATCATGGCCTTAATCACTGTGACCTGAAGTTAGTGCATGTTTTTTCCCCCCCCAGGTACTCACAATGTCTGTTGTAGAACAAGGTTCATAAGCAGTTGTTCTTTAACAACAACAACAACAAAAAACTTGTTCCATCATTTAATACACTGTTAATAGTGTAGTAAATGCAACTTGAGTGAAATGCATGCGTTGAGTGATAATAATCAGGGATGAAGGATTAATTTATTACCCTTATAGTATACCATTTTGGAAACACTAGGTACTTTCTTTCTCCTCATTATGGGTGCACAGGACCATTAGGACATCATTACCTGTGTGTTTTTGTTTGTTTTGATTGTTCTCCATATGGCAGAGGGAAAATCCCTCATTCTTTTACGATAATAAAACATTATAAAATGACATTTTTCTTGTTATTAAGTATATTAACACAATTTTTAGTCACCAAATCTGAAAATAGTAAAGAGTAAAGTGTAAGAAACAAAATAAGAAAGTAGAAAGAAAAGAACATTTCATGCCAGAGTAGATTTAGATCATTAGAATATTAAGTTTACCTGAATAATGGCTAAAATCACAAATGTCATCAGAAGTACATAAAATGATATTGCCACACTAGCAAATAAATCTTCCTAATAAAAAATGAATGGTGCATGGAAATGACGTGAGTTGAACCATAATAAAATGATTCTATGGAAGTTAGTTCTATGTTTTATATTTGCATTGGGCAAATATATGTTTTTATATTGTATGTTGCTAATGACAAAGAGAAGAATGTGGAACAATAAATCATGAATAATCTCTCCTTTTCAAACTCAACCATTTCAGTATTCTTTTACTTATCTTATAAAGTACGCTTAATTCTCCTCTTGTCTAACACGAAGACATAAATGACATGAATTTACTTTTATCACATAACTGCCTCCTTTGTAATTAAAATTAATGTCATCATAATCATGTTCAAAGTAATTTATTGTTATTATCAAGACATACTTCATTACACAAAAAGTGACAGCAAGAGTTTTTCTCTTGTGTGGGCCAGTTACCTATTGCTCAACTCCCTTTAAGAAAATAATGTAATTATTTTAAGCCAGATATGGTGGTGAATAACTGTGATATCACCATTTAGCAGGCAAGAGGCCTGAAAAACATGGATTAGCCTGAGTTACGTAAGTAGACTCTGTCTCCCAGGCACAAAGGCTAGATGAGTAACTCACAGACCAAATACTTGTCTAAAATATATGAAGCCCCATTTCACAAAAATGAGTTTTACATTTTATTATCAAAGGTAAGGGTAAATATGAACATGCCTAATCTTAAGAAAATAAACACTAAATATTCAATATTTTAATTTGTCTAATCTTTTTCAAAGATTTAATATAGGGTAGATAGACAAAGGACAGACTTCAGACTGAGTTTACTTTATGAGATGTCCTAGTTATAATACCGATGCCAATCAAACCTCATTTGAATGGAATTTAGTTAATCCAGATGCTGTGGTAATTAAGTTCCTTGTTAATACTTACTAAGCATACAACAGTGCTCTTTGGAGGATCAACAGAGTATTATTGGGGTCACTAAAAACACCATTAAAACTAAAATATGAGGGGATGATCATGCCCAGATAATTTCAATGAAATACAAATGGCTTACATTGCATACTTAATCTGATCATTATCTAATTTCAAGAAATGAATGAATTTGATGTGAATTGCATCATTCACTTGTAGACTAAAGATGATGATCCTAGTCTTCCACAGGGAAACTCATTGAACTTGTAATGTCTTTCAAAATGGGCATTATATGCTTTTCAACTGAATAATGGATAAAGAAAATGTGGCATATTTACACATGAGAGTACTACTCAGCGGTAGAAAACAATCATATCTTGAATTTTGTATGCAAATCGATGGAATTAGAAAACACTATTCTGAGTGAAGTAACCCAGACCCCATGAAATTAATATGGTATGTGCTCACTCATAAGTTGATATTAGCTATAAACAAAGGGCACTGAGCCTGTAGTTCATGAATCTAGAGAAGCTAAGTAATAAAGTGAACCCAAAGAAAAACATATATAAACCCACCTGGAAATTGTTAACAGACAAGATCTCCTGACAAAATTGAGAGCATGGGGGCACAGAGTAGAAGGAAGGGGAGATGGGGAAAAGGCGTGGAGAAGGGGAGGGTTGAGGAGAACTCGAGGGAATGGGATAGTTGAGATGGAGGAAGGACAGATATGAGAGCAATGAAAGAGATATCTTGATTTAACGAGCCATTACGGGATTAGCAAAAAATCTGTCTCTAGAAAAATTCCCAGGAATCCACAAGAATGACCCAAGCTAAGACCCTAAGCAATAGAGCAGAGGGTGCCCGAAATGGACTTGCTGTATAGTCAGACTGATGATTATCTTAAATATCATTATAGAACTTTCATTCCACAACAGATGAAAACAGGAAAAGACCCACATCAGAGTACTGGACTGAACTCCCAATGTCCAGCTAAAACGTAGAATGAATAAGAATATAAGCAAAGAGATAAAGACCATGAAGGGTTCCTCCACTGAAACAGTTTGCCTGTGCTAATGGGAGTTCACCAAATCCAGCTGGACTGGGAAGGAACAAGCATAGGACCAAACTTGTCCCTCTGAATGTGGCTAGGGCAGACTGATGGTCCACTGGCAGTAGCACTGGGATTAATATCTACTACATGTACTGGGTTTTAGGGATCCTATTTTCTTTGAATGCATACCTGGCTGAGCCTAGATGTGGTAGGGAGGGGCTTTGGACCTCCCACAAAGTGAAGTGCCTTACTCTCTCTTAGGATTAGAGGGGGTTGGGGTGGGAGGATTTACTGAGGGAATGGGAGAAGGGGAGGGAGTGGGAATTTGCATTGGTATTTTTTGAAAAGAAAAAAAAGCAGGTCATAACAAAGCATAAAAATAGGCATCATATATTGAGAATACATGTTTACAGTTTCAAAATGGTTTTTATCAAAAGACCAACTGTCTTCTTAACTATGAAATGCTTCTAAGTAATTTTCCTAATTCTTTATCATTGACTAAGGCTAAATCATTGTTGCTAAGTTGTTGAGAGCATGTCTGTATTTTAAAATAATTCATTATTAATCTAAATGAATGTCAAAATAAGAATATGTCATAATTATATATTTATTTCTTTGTACATGTTTTATATTAAATATCATTGGAAAACTAGATATAAATGATAATATTTGTTACCAAAACTAAGTAGATTATTTTCTTGTATTGAAATTATTTTTTTACTCTTTGTTTATATGGATACACTTACTTAAATACATATATGACATGCACAAAACTTTTCTGGATAAGTCCTCCCTCATATTTTTGAAATATATTATTAATTTTAACTCAATTGTCTGTTATAGTACTTTACAATTATTAATATGCTTCTGTTTAAGCCTTATTGTTGCCACATAAGCATATATAAATAAATATTCAAGTATATTTACTGTTTTAAAATGTTTATGTACATTGTTAGTGTGTAAAGTTGTGTTTCTGGGAATTCTTATCACTGTGGGAATTTATGGATCTCTGAGCATATGGTCTAGCATCTTTCTTTATCGCTATTGGTTTTATCAACTGTAATGAATTGTTTCTTCAGGTGCCTAGAACTTTCATTGTTTTAGCTCAAAAAACTAATGGACAAGTCCTCAATATCTATTAGTCTCTTTCCTTGTCCATACTCGAAACAAAATTGCGGTCTTCCTTCAGATTAGCACACAGGTATTCTTCATGCCTAGTAAAAGGCAGTTTACTATATTGGATTTACGTTAACATAGTCATTGTTACCAGGTATTACACCTACTGGGTTTTATTTCTGCACAATTTTAACAGTATATTCTAATTTTATATAGTTATGGGTCTTCCGAACACAACTTTGCACAATTTTATTATGTACTTATGTTGTCTCCAAAATTAAAGAATAGAAAGTGAGATTGAGAATAATTTGATTGGGGAAAAATTTCTTGTTTTTGGTTAGTGGTTAGAAAAGTGAAAATCAATGTCTTGACTAGTTGAAGATGAGTGATTCTAGACATATTGTATAAAGTATGATGGGTAGAATAAATTCATGAAAACAGAATATTAATGTACTTTCTATGAGTATGCTTATTTGATCTTCTTGGTCACTATCATAGCAATTGTTATTTGACATGGCTCTGAACTAAAATCATGCCACATATCATGTAGATGAGATTATAATGCCATCAGAGGTCAGCCTGTCATCCTGACAGCCACCTTAGATGGCTAGTTCACTGAAGTAAGATTTTTGACTTTCTGGTAGCCTGTCTCTTAAATAAGAAATATGAAAGCACTCTGTATGAAATTTTTGTATCCGTGGTTATTCTTTCTTTGAAATTCCATCAAATACTCAGTACAAGTGTGTCTCTGAGTTGTCTTCATATCCCTTCAAGTTGCTAATCAAGATCAGCAGAAACAGCTGAGGGATTAATGCAATAATAGGTAATGTCTATTGTTTGGTGGATAAAATAACAGCCATTATTTCCACCATAAATAAAAGACACTTCTGGCATTGATAATCAATCTAAACAGCAAAAATTCTGTTATGTGACCATAGTTATTTTAATAAGTGGTATTAGTGTGGTACAGTCACTATTACTCAAGATGGCTTCTTTCAAGTTCCTAATATAACATCTTACTTTTATAATTTCCTTTAACCACTTACTATAAAAAATAGAAAGTTGTCTTTTCTGTAACTATGTCCTTATAATTTCTCCATGCTATTAGGGTCAAGAATTGGTCGAGAGAGACCTGTATTGTAAAAAGAGATGCAAATAAAATAGGAAAACCAAGTAATAAACAAAGTGCTTTTTCTCACTTTGATGATTTATACAAATACACATAGAATAACATGGAGAAACCCTTACAATTGGATAGTGTTATCAGATTGAAATATATACTTTTGCATGACATATTTGCACTTTACATAACAATCATCAAATCTTTATCAATGACAATGAAATGATGCCTAACAGTATTCTGCTGTACACATAGATCAGTGCCTGTTCCAGTTGTCATCAGAGAAGCTTTACCCAGAAACGGATGGAAACAGATGCAGAACCACAGCCACAGATTAGGTAGAGCTCAGGTAATCCTTATGAAGATGGAGGAGAAAGGATTGTATGAGCCATTGGTGTCAAGGGCACACAACAAAACTCACAGAATCAAATAAACTAGACTCATACTAAACCGACAACCACGGAACATTCATGGGACTGAGTTAAGCAGTTTTGTAGTTTGGCCCTCTTGTGGTACTCCTAACTCTAATGGTATAAGGGGCTGTCACCAACTCTTTTACTGACTCTTGGTACCCTCCTCTTCAGACTGGATCTCCTTGCCACACTGTGATATGGTGGGGGGAGGAAGGGAAGTGCTTAATCTTACTGCAACTTGATATGCAATGTTTTGTTGATACAATGACAGACCTGCTTCTCCAAAACAGAAATGGAGGAGGTGTGGATTGTAGGATAGGAACAGAGGGAACTGATAGGGTACTTGGAGGAGAGGAGGGAGGGGAATCTGTGTCCAGGATGTAAAATAAGTAAATAATTTACTTAAAATGCAAATATTTATAGACTAAGAAATAAGCATTTTCCAAAAAAATTTTGAATTCATATTTAAACATTAATCACAATCATGCCATGCTATAACACTTGCTGAAATGAATAAAAAATCTGAAACTTGGTTGCTATTAAATTAATTTGGCTCTTATTAGTTTGTCTAGATTTTAATGGAATCTCTAGAACAATGGTTCTTAACCTGTGGTGGCAACTCTTATGGTTGTCAATTACCCTTTCACAGGTGTCACATCAGATATCCTGCATAATAGATACTTATGCAACAATTCATGACAATAGCAAAATTAGAGTTATGAAGTTTCAGTAAAATATTGAATCATTGGTGGTTACCATAACCTGAGAAACTATATTAAAGTGGTGAAGTATTAGAAATGTTGAGAACCACTACACTAGAGGGTAGTGTTATACATTTGTTTCCCAGCATAATAATATGAAAATTGACGGAAGTTTTAAGTGGGTATAATAAAAAGTCCTTGAGTTATACTAGGAATGCTTGATCAAATGGAACGTTATTTTCCTGAGAAGATTATCTGGATAGAAGATGTAAAATTGAAATAAACCTCTGAATTGCTCTCTGGCCTTTTTGTTCATATTCTGTGATCTTTTCATGAAACCAGAACTTCTTCCATGATATGACTAAAACATGTATTTTCCTATCATCCCTAATTTGGGAAAAATCCCAATATCATATTCTTACAAATTCATTGACTTATTTAATTAAACACATCATTGCCATTTATTTTATATATAGTTATTTTGGTCATTATATTTTACCACTGGAACTTAGTAAAAAATAATTTACCATGATGTTTAGAACATTAATAAGAATATTGATGGTGTAGTTTCAAATTTCAATACATAGATATATTACAGTATATACAACACAAATGATATAATAATACTGGAAGAAAATATAAATTATAAAATGCTAAATATGCATGTTTAACAATTGAATTGAAAAACAACACTTAAATATTTAATATATCATATTAATTCATTATTTCCTGAGTCTTTCAATATTTTCTGAAGAAAAAGAAAATGTAAGTGGTCACAGATGAGAAATATTTTGAGCACATTCCATTTTGATCATTATTTTTTGTAATAATAACAGTTATTTCAAAGATGATTTATAAAATATTATCAAAAGTTTGATTTTATGAATTAAAATATACTTGAAAGTTTCACATGAAATAAATACATTAATCAAAATTACTAAATGTTTACCAAAATGAGCTAAATATTTTCAAATGAAGTATTGAAAAGCTAAAGTTTTGTTACTAAATTTTTTAATATAATCAGAATCACACATAATATATCCTCTTAATAAATATTATATTTTTAAATTTAAACTTCTAGGTGTTCTGTATGTCTTTATGTGATTCAATCTCAATATTCTATGTGGAAGCCCAAAAATGTGAGGCTATTTCTGCCTTGTATGAAGGTCAGAAAGTTTCAGCTCGCTCAAAGTTGTTAACAAGTGTAACTACACATCCTTACCTAAGGTGTGGTTAGTTGGTGTTTTGGACATGAAGATGACTCATACAGGTTGATTTCATCTACCTGACCAAAGATCAGAGAACTTTTGCATACTTCTGCTCCATGTTTTGAATTAAGAGTTTTGATCTAGGGAGTGGTGGCTTTAGTATACTTGTTCTAGGGTGGGAATCACTGCCTAAAAACAGAATGCTTTTCTCAAGAAGTGATGGCTTGATGTCTCAAAGTACTGAAGCAAGTACCTGTTCTAGTTGTCCTTTGTATCATGTTAAAGTAGACTTTATCTTCTTCCCCTCTTTGACTTAGAATGTAAAAAATGAATGGAAATATTAAATCATCTACAAGACACTCTTTTCAAGAAAGCAATTTTATATTTTTCATTAATTACATATCTATACAATAGGTAAGATGATCAAATTTGTAATTTATTATTTTATATTGATCCTTTCTTTGATTTGCATGTATATACTATATATTTCATTATGTATAGAAATAGTATTTTCTCTGTCTGTTAGGTTTAAGCTACATTATTTCCTAAGATATATGATAAAAACAGGTACAAGGCAATCAGAGCTAATAGGATTTAAAACAAATAGAAAGTTTTAGTTATCATTACAATCCTGTCTTGCTCATGCAAATGTTGAGAACATTGAATTTACAAATGGGAACTACTTGAATCAAGCCTATTTGAAATGTCATTTTTAATTTCTCTCTCTCAAGTCTTCATCAAAGTTGATCCTCTTGATTGCTGTTACCGCCTGAAAGAAACTTACTATAAAGATTCTCTTGCTACTCTCAAATTTCAGTCACCATTTAGCACAATCCATTTAGTGTAATAATTTCCAAGGACAAATATTAATAGCTAAAACAGTAACTATAATATCCTTCTTCATAACAGTTTTTAAAACAAGATGAATAGCACACACCTTATATTTCATGTAAATATAAATGAGGTATATCAGGCTTCATTTAATCTCTAAATTAAAACACACTGGTATTTGTTCATGTAGAGGAATATTACAGCATCTTTCCCAAACTAAAACAGGATACCCCTGTGAAGGTAGACTAAGGTTACAGGTCAAAAACTAGTCTGGATTAAAAAAAAAAGTCCCCTTACTAGATAATAATCAAAATACAAATCATACAGAATAAAAAAGAATATTATGAGCGGTAAAGAAAAATGGTCAAGTAACATATAAAGTTAGATTTATATTAATTACACCTGACTTCAATGGAAATCATAAAAGCCAGAAGGTCTGGGGCAGATGTGCTGCAGACACTAAGAGACCACACATGCAAGCCCAGACAACTATACTCAGCAAAGCTTTCAATCACCATCAATGGAGGAAACAAGATATTCCATGACAAAATCAGATTTAAAGAATACCTACAAACAAATGCAGCCCTACAGAAAATACTAGAAGTAAAACTGCAACTAAAGTAAGCTAACTGCACCCACAAATAACAAAGTGGTCAGAAAACCTCACAACAACAAAACACAAGGAATCAAAACACACACACTACCACTGAAAATAACAGGAATTAACAATCACTGCCCATTAATATTTATTAGTATTAAAGGATTCTATTCACCTATAAAAATAATACAGGCTAAGATTATGGATGTGAAAGTAGGATCCAGCCTTCTGCTTTATATAAGAAATACACCTTCTGCTTTATATAAGAAAGACAGTTATGACTATAGAGTAAAGGGTTGGGAAAAGATTTTCAAATCAAATGAACCCAAGAAACAAGCAGGTGCATCTCTCCAAATGTCTAACAAAATAGACCAAACAAAAATCAATCATAAGAGATGGAGAAGGACACTTTTTACTCATAACAGAAACAATCCATCAAGATGGTGTCTCAGTCCTGAACATCTACGTCCCAAATACAAAAGCACCCATATATGTAAAAAAAAATCACCAAAGTTTAATTCACATATCAAACCCCACACATTAATAGTAGGAGACTTCAATTCCCCACTCTTCTCAATGAACAGGTCAACCAGACAGAAACCTAAAAGAGGAATAAGAGAACTAAAAGATATCATGTCTCAAATAGAATTAATAGACATCTACAGAAAATTTCACTCAAACACAAAAGAATATACCTTCTTCTCAACACCATATGAAATATTCTCTACAATTGACAATGTACTTGACAAAAAAGCAAAACCTCAACAGATATAAGAAAAAGGAGTGACCACCTGTATCTTGCCAGATAACCATGTGTTAATGTTAGAATTTAACAACAACAATACTCTCACAAAATCTAAAAACTCATGGAAATTGAACAGTGAACTACTGACCACCTCTGGGTCAGGGAAGAAATAAAGAAAGAAATTAAAGACTTCTCAGAATTCAACAAAAATGAAGGCACATTGTACCCAACCTATAGGACACAATGAAAGCAGTGCTAAAATAAAAGTTCATGACACTAAGTTCCTACATAAAGATAGTGGAAAATCTCACACTAGTAACTTAAAAGCACACCTTAAAGCTTTAGAACAAAAAGAACCAGGCTTATCCTTGAGGAGTAGAAGACAGGAAATTATCAAATTGAGGGCTGAAATAAATAGAATAGAAACAAACAAACAAGCAAAATACAAAGAATCGATGAAACAAAGAGATGGTACTTTGAGAAAAAACAAGATAGACAAACCCTTATCCAAACTAATCTACAGGCAGAGTGGAACATCCAAATTAACACAATGAGAAATGAAACGAGTTACATAACAACAGACACTGAGAAAGTCCAGAGGATCATTAGGTCATACTACAAAACCCTGCATGCCCCCAAAAAGGAAAATTGCACAACATACAAAAATCTATCAATGTAATCCATTAAATTCAGGAACAAGTGCTGCGGGACAGGCCACTTGTTGGTTCCCGGCTGCCTTGATAGCTTAGACCTAAAGTAATCACACAGAAAGTGTAACTGAATCACTGCTTGGGCCATTAGCTCTACCTTCTTATTGGCTAATCTCTTACATATTAATTTAACCCATGTTTATTAATCTGCATATTATCACCACCAGATATACAGATTGGTGTACCAGCATAGTTTCAGCACATTTATCTTTGGCATCTTCTCCATGATGTCTCTCTCTGACTCAACTTTCCTCCTCTCATCGTTTAGCCTAGCTTTTCCTGCCCACCTAAATTCTGCCTTGCTATAGGTTCAAAGCAGTGTATTTAATCATTAATGGTATTCATAGCATACAGAGGGGACTCCCACATCAAACAAGGCAAGGCTAGCCACTATTTCTCAATCTATTTGCTATAGTACTTGAAGTTTCGACCAGAGTCATAAGATGAAGATCAAGGGAATGCAAATTGGAAAAGTAGTAAAAATATTACTATTTGCATATTAAATGATAGTATAATAAATAGCCTTAAAACCTCTTCCAGGCAACCCTTATATTTGATATACACTTTCAGTATGGTGACCAGATACTAGATTATTCAAAAATCAGTAGTCCTCTTCTGTACAAATGACAACTGGACTTAGAAAAGAATAGGAATCAGAGAAAACATTTCATTGTAGCCTCAGATAACATAAAATAACTTGGGGTGTTCTAAAGAAATCAATAAAAGAATTATGTTTTAAAGACTTCAAGTATTTGAAGAAAGTAATTTAAGATGTAAAGACTTACCATGGTCATGGATCAGCTAATTACACATACTACAAGGAGTTGTCCTAACAACATTCCAATTCCCATAAATATTTCTACAAAATTATTTATAGATTTTAACATGGCAATTCTCAGTTTTATATGTGTCTTATTTAAGGTTTTTGTTACTCTAAAAAGACACCTTGAGCAGGGTAAGTCTTCCAAAAGAAACATTTATTGAAGTAGTAGCATACTATTCAGAGGTTCGGTTCATTATTGACAAGTTGGGGAGACTGGTGGAAGTCATGGTGATGCACAGGAAGACATGGAGCTAGCTACACCTCTACCAGAAGGCAACAGGAAGGATTCTCAGACACTAGGTAGTATTTTTGTGATATACTTTGGTTCCCTACTGCCAGCGTATCTTCCCTACAACACTTGTAGTGGGGAAACCTTTCCCCTCATGGATACAACACTTCTATTGGAGAAATCCTTCCCCTAAGAGATGTATATAGTGAATTATGTACCACTATATAGGCTGTCAGTACAAGGTCTGGCCCAGATTTAATGTGGATCATCTCTCCTAAAACATCTGGAATAAATTTTATTTCCCCACCGCAAATGCTTTAATTAAGAAAACAAACTTCACAGGTGAAAATCTTCTTTGAATTTTACTTAATTTCAGTTGTAGTCAATTAGATGACTAAAAATTGCTGTCACATAATTTATAATCAATCAATACCTCTGCTTTTCCTGTTTTTATTCTTTTCAGTCAAATTACATATGTTTTTTAAATTTTTTTAACTCCCTTGCTTATGTTAATGACAAATAAATTCAAATTTTGCTTCTAATTTAAAAGAACCCTCTTAATTTTCTTACCATTATGTTGATTCATAGCATACTTATATACAGTGTAATGTTGTATGTTGTTTCTACATCCTATTAAAGTCATATTTTATTTCTCTCTCTTTCCATCTCTCTCTGTCTCTATCTCTCTCTGTCTCTCTGTCTCTCTGTGTGTGTGTGTGCGTGCGTGTGTTTGGGATGTGGGGGTGTGAAGAATCTGTAAAATTCATTCTGTAAAGTCATAAAATCATATAATTTTCTGTGCAGAATTTTTCTCTAAATTCAGCAGTACTTTCTGAGGAGAGAGGGAAGACTTAGCCAGTAAACAAATGATGTATGTTTAGAAAAACTTTAAACTTACAAGATTCTATCTCTAATCTAGAAGTTGTAGACCACGATTATGGTATAACACTTTCTGATGACCTGAGGTGGTTAGAGAAGTGACTTTCAGATCTTTGGAGCTATTTCTGCATCCCAAAATGGGTTGCAGTAATACAGTTTTGTAAGTGTCTACACAGAATAGGGTAGGAATCTCATGAATGTAGTTGCCTTTCAATAATCTAAAGTCCTTTAAATTACTTTTATCTATTCTCTTGAAACACACTTAAAGAAAACTCATTGTTTCCCAAGTTGGACTTTGGTAGAACTGATTTTGAAGTTTGTCACTGATTTCCCATCTGGGATGAACAGATTTGTTTAACCTTCCCTAGGAAAACATCTCATAAAATAATTGTTGATAGATGCAATTTTATAATTTTCTTTGTTTGTGACTAAGAGATATTATATTGAATATTTTTCTCTTGTTTTACATTTTATTGGAAAAGAATTCTGCCTTTTTAGTGATATACAATTTCTTTAGAATAATGCTATAGTTTTGGTGTTTATTTTGTCCTTTCTGTCTGATATCTGATTACACATCTCTCTTTGATTGGAAAGAGGGTCTCATTTTGAAGCTGTGTAGCCCAGTTGGCCTGGATTTATGTAAATCAGACTAGCTACAAAGTTGTAGAGATTAGCTTGCCTCTGCTTCTTGATTGCTGGAACTGAAGCCATTCACCATGAAAATCAAAGCTAATTTTTATTAAGATTCTTTGTTTCCTACTGTATGAAGAGCATCAATCTATAATGATAATTCTAAGTGTTTACTTTTTATATTAAGGTGCAGGTGATTCATCATAGTCTTATTTCAAAGATTTCAAAGTGATCTTTGTTAATTTGTCATCTGAAAATCATTTCCATGATAAAACTTTTAGAGATTTTTACAATTTTATTAATCCTTTTTATTCATCCATTACTGCAACTGAGATTATCCTAAGTGTTTTGGAGTATCTTTTAAACAGCATTGTTGAGTACATCTTATTTCATTAACATTAAATAAAAAGGTATTCTCCAGCTATCAATAAGACAGTGTGTGCACTTTAAAGAGTGCATCAGGGTCATCTTAAGAATTCTGACAGTCTGGTGAATGAAGATACTAATAAAACATTTTTGGCTAGAATTTTAATTGGTTAAAAACTTCAAAGAGTATTAAATTATTCTTTTTGAGAACTAATACTTTCATAACCTAATTATAGCCATGAATCCTGGAACATAGGTTTTCTTTGGAATTTTGTTTGTCCACCTAACTCATGATAAAAATTACTGGTATAATTCAATGTCAACTTAATTTCAAACATTTTAGATATGGCTATATGTCATCTGGCTGCCAGGAAAATTCTTAGAAAATCAATTTTCCATGCTTTCCTTAAACCATGCATTTATTATTTCTTTACAATATTATAATGTTGTATGATCACCTGTGGTTACAATCCTTCCTATGGACTTTCAGATATAAAATATATGATAATCTCCATTAATCCAGATGTATTAATATATAAATTTGTTTTCATATATAATTATGCTTTTATGTCTCAACTACATTTAAATCTATGAAAATTAATTCAAGCAACATTATCATGTAAGAGTGACTCTAATGCCGGGAAAGCTGCATTTAAACACAAAGAGACTAGAATACAGCTCTAATAATTATTTTCTACAAAGGACAGTTTTTGAAAAGTTATATATTAACAATGCTAGAAATGTACATAGATTTGAAGTATTGTTTACAATCCTTGACTTCTACATCCATCATTTTTATCATGAGCTGCCCAATTGTTTTTTGCTGCCATATACTGTGTTAGTGGGTAAACAAAGTTATGCTATTTATAATGTATATCTTGTTGGCTAGTTGATCATAAGAGAAATCCAGCCCATTTTAATCTCTATGTTTAACTTAAAATCTATTAAATACAACAGATTATAATTGACAATTGAAAATACTTCAGATTATGTGAAATATAGGTATCAATTCTTCAGATATTCTTAAAATTTTTGTACTATTTAGGCCTAAATAACTAGTTTTCTAGCAGTATGTTTTGTCATCATACAGTCAAATGAAATGTCCACAATATTTAATTTACTATTCAAAGACTAAATATAGTAAATTATTAAAATTCTAGTTGAAAATCTGTTCTCAATTATAAAGAAAGATGGTATGCGATATTTTGGCAGGCAACATTTATATAATGAGTATCTTTTATTAATTTCATTAGAACAGAGAAAGTAAAAGTGTTTTTTACACTGTTCAATATATTAAGAAAGATTTCATTATATTTAATTTGCTTATTATCTCTATGTTCTTATACAAGTGTCAACGCATACATCTAGAATTCAGAGGACATCTTGAAAAACTACTTCATATATTACTTATGCTGTGAAGCTGCTCCATTTTTAATTTACACTATGAAATCCATTCTTTAAACAAAGCCTCCACAAAAATCTATTTAATTTATGGCTGTATTCATATTATAGATTCATTTTTAGAATATTGTGCTGTTTTAAAATTAATTACATAAAATAAACTCTATGAATGTTTTTTTGTCATTTTTGTACATATACTTTAATGTGTATTTGTGTTTGTGTGTACATGCATGTATGTGTCCCTGTGTCATGAGGTATACAGAAAAATATGTGCACTTTGGTTTAACTGTCTGAAATTAACCTTTGGTAAACCCTTTTATGAGCTATTGACTTTGGTCATTACATTTATGTGGTATATAGCTTGCTGACTGAACTATCTTCTATTCACATTTTAATTTTTTAAAATACTTTTATACTTAAAAAATTTCCAATGTTGGAGATATTTTGCTTTGGAAAGGTTAATAAGAAAATGTGTCACTCTGTTTCCTTGGAAATCATTACATAATACAGACAGGCCTTGAGCACCAGAGGGTTCTCCTGTGTCTGCCTTGCAAGTCTTTTGTGTGTCACCATGCCTGCCTTGTGAGCAACATTTTTCAGCATGTAACTCAATGCTTAGTCCCTTGTCTTGTAATTCTGGTATGAATTAAGGAGACTATCCTGCACAAGGTTGTTTTTGGATATCTCCTTTATCTTCTCTTCTCTGAATGTACTTAATCTCTTTGAATTTCATTTCTCCCCTTTATTCTCCAACTAATTTATTAAATTATTGCTATAGAGATTTGCATTGGTATGGATCTTGTTTTATTGATACAAATTTTAGGTCAATTATGCTATATGTATATTTTGGCTCTTGATTAAGGTATTCTGTTTGTGTAGCTCATTTAAAAATGTAATTAAAAATGTATAATTAAAATATAGGTTAATAGATAATCATCTATAATAGCCAAGCTTGTAGTCATTTTAGTTAGGTTTCCTAGATATATAGAGATATATTCCAGTGTTGATAACATCTGAAATTTCATCAGTTCATAACACTATGTCCAGTTATGTTATAAACAAAATGACATTTGCTAGGCAACTATTTCATTGTGAACTCACAGGAGTGGTGTCCCCAGCATTTCTAGAAAACTTGGTCTAAAAACAGGCAATCTAGTCCTATTTCGGTTACAATCATTTTCCCCCCTCTTAGAGTATTTAACCCTATTTTTTTGATAAGTTTAAATTATAAATGTTTGAATTATAGATGTATTAAATGGAACTGGTCAACACAGTCATATGTTATTTATTTTTTGACTGGCTATAGGTCTCACAAGTTAATATAAGATGTTTTAAAAGGGGGTATATTTTTTCATAACAGTTTTTCATTTTTTCTTAGATAGAAGATACTCTAAAAACAAGTAAATAAAAACAATTAATTCACTATTTTTCTAAAGATTATTGCTTATTAAATTGCAATTACAGTGGAAAACAACTGTATTTTACATAAGGGAGAAAATAGCCTTTTAGTACAATTATTTTTTCTTGTTTTCACATTATTTATTTAGGAAATTATAAATGAAACAGCACTCTGTTAAAAAAAGGAGCAATCATAAATCATTTAACTTAAAATACAAATGAAAATGAGAATTAAATCAAAATCACATATCATTTTTACTGACTATGTATGACCCATTTAAACTATTCATTAATAAATTTATATATCATAAACAAAAAATTGCTTTGATCATTTTTTTCAGCTTGCTACAAAGTTCTGACATACTTAAAAAATACTAACGTTTTTGTTTAAAATGATCAGGTTGCCTGGTACCAGGCTTTGCCTCAGAAATTCATGAACTGTCCTCATGGAAGCACACACACCTGATGCATGAAAGAATATCAGCTACAAGTACTGTTACCTCATCTGTCAAACTGATACCTCAGTTACATAAAAACTTCCATTTACATCAGAAATAAATCTTCTGGTGAACCTAAATAACAGAAATAATATAACCAATGGCTTATGCTCTGCTGCATTAGAGTGTGTTTAAAAAAAAGTTTGTGTGGCACATATACACATCAGAGTTCTACTCAGTGGTAAAAAATAATGATATCTTGAATTTTTGCATGCTAATGGATGGAAATATAAAACACTTTACTGAGTGAGATAACCCAGACCCCAAAAGATGAATACGGTATGTACTCACTCATTAGTGGATTATAGCCATAAAAATGACATTGAACCTATAATTCATGATCCTAGATAAGCTAAATAAGAAGGTGAACCCAAAGAAAAATATGTATTTATCCTCCTGGAAAATGGAAGCAGACAAGATTGCCAGGAAAAAGTTGGGAATGTGGGGGTAGAGGTGGGGTGGAGAGAAGGGGATGGGGGTAGAGAAAAGGGAGAAGGGGAGGATTGGGGAGAGCTTGGGGGAGTGGGATGGTTGCGAAAAAGGAAGGGTGGATATGGGAGCAGGGAAGAATATATCTTAATTAGGGGAGACATTTTAGGGTTGGCAAGAGACTTGGCTCTAGAGGGGTCCCCAGGTGTCCAAGGGGATGTCCCCAGCTAGGTCCTTGGGCAGCAGAGGAGAGTGTGCCTGAACTGGCCTTGTCCCAWAGCCACACTGATGAATATCTTGCATATCACCATAGAACCTTCATCTGGCGATGGATATAGACAGAGACAGAGACCCACACTGCATCACTGGACTGAGCTCCCAAGGTCCAGAGGAAGAGCAGAAGAAGGGAGAACATGAGCAAGGAAGTCAGGTTCGCGAGGGGTGCGTCATCCCNCCACACTGATGAATATCTTGCATATCACCATAGAACCTTCATCTGGTGACGGATATAGACAGAGACAGAGACCTGCATCACTGGACTGAGCTCCCAAGGTCCAGAGGAAGAGCAGAAGAAGGGACAACATGAGCAAGGAAGTCAGGTTCGCGAGGGGTGCGTCCTCCCACGGAGACGGTGGGGCTGATCTAATGGGAGCTCACCAAGGCCAGCTGGACTGGGACTGAACAAGCATGTGTTCAAACTGGACTCACTGAATGTGGCTGACAATGAGGGTAGACTGAGAAACCAAAGATAATGGCACTGGGATTTGATTCTACTGCATGTCCTGGCTTTTTGGGAACATAGTATGTTTGGATGCACACCTTGCTAGACCTATATGGGTGGGGGAGGGCCTTGGACTTTCCACAGGGCAGGGTACCCTGACTTCTCTTAGTACTGGAGAGGGATGGGGGAGAGGGATGGGAGGAAAATGGGAGGAGGTGGAAATTGCCAACAAATAAATAAATAAATAAATAAATAAATTTAAACAATCAAAAAAAAAGTTGACTATGCAGGCCTAGCAAACTGAATCAACTATGCAGTCTTAGCAAACTGAATCAAACCAAGAGGAAAGATAAACTTTACAACTAGATAAAATAGACAAGTGTTGAGTAAAATTGCACTCTACTGACATGTTATTATGTGGATAAGTCATGTTAGAATGTGTGGAGTCAGAGGAGTGGCAAGCCAGACTCAGAGCAGGAGAGAGATGTCCCATTCAAATAAATGTACCACCATGTGGCAGAGCATAAACAAAGCTTACAGGTTAACTTAAAATGTAAGAGTTAGCAAGCAATAAGCACGAGCTACCAGCCAATCAGTTAAAATTTCCATTAAGCCTCTGTGTCAGTTATTTGGGAAGTTGCTACCAGGTATTTGGGAATGGGTGGGTAGGAAACACATGTGTGGTTTACATGTGTATTTATGTGTGTGTTGTGTGATATCTCAGTCATGTCTGAAAATGTGATAATAGCAAAACTCTTCTTCATTTTGTAGACTTCCAGTCCTCTTTGACAAATGAATAACTCTATTGGTATATAACCTTTATGGCCGTTATCAATTACTATCCACATCTTTGGGGAGTGATATTTTCTTTCAATGCAGAGTCATCGTATTCTAAGTTTTAATTTATATTTAGAAATTAGGATATTGATTAGGGGGTTTCTATAAGCTATTTTTATAGATCATAGTTTATATCCATGACCAATGCCCCTAACTTCTTCCCTGAGACTCCTTCCCACTTGATCTTCCAATGCTCATAATTACCACCCACAAACACATTTATGTCTCTTATTTAACACATGTTCTATTATATTTCCACTTGTGCATTTTCAAGATGAGTTTTGAATATAGTAAGAATTCATATCAATTATTAGTCCTGTATATTTTAATTGACTCCCCTCATGTTCTGATTTCCCACATACGCAAATATCCCTCCATCCTTCAGTCTTTCAGCTCCTTGTTACTCTCCTGCTCCCTTAACATTCCCCCTCTGAAAAAGCATTTCTTGGTTTACGTTGTGTTCTGAGTTGAATATGCAGAACACCAGCTTTAAATTTGAGATGCACACTGAGAAAAAGCACAGGGTTCCCACATTTTGGGGATTTACTTCCCTCCTTCAATATAATATGTCCAGTGCTCCTTGTACTATCCATTTAGTAACAACTTTTATAATTTAAGTTTTTCAAAAACTGAATAATATCCTGTTGTACACACACATGCACTGCATTTTTCTTACTCACTCGTCTGTCTAGGCACATCTGAGCTGATTCTATTTCCAAACTCTCAAGTGTAGACCAGTACTGAAAATGGATGTGCAGGTGTCTCTYTGTTCATATGAAAGCTCTYCAGTTCTACATATAWTCTTTTATTTTCATTTTTATGACCCTTCTGATACATTCRCAAAGTGAACACTATGATTGGTTTGGGTTGCAAACTAAAAGAAATGCTTGTTGCATTTTTCTGATATCTGAATATATTACACGTCTTTTTTAGGAGGTCCAAGCCAGTGTTGGTGCTACTGTACTTGAAAAGGATGTATGAGACTATATCACAAAAAGCAAGCCTTAGAACAAGGCAGTAAATGGTGTTCCTCCACAGTTTTTGCCTTAGATTCCTGCCTTAATTCTCCTCCGAAGGTAATTCTTTTAATTATACTTGATGATTAGTGATTGTAAGATAACAAATCCTTTCCTCCCCTAAGTTGTATTTTGGACCAAATTTTGTATCACTGCAACACAAAAGCAAAATTGAATATCCCCCTGAGACAATTTAGTATATATATATATATGTANATTCACTAGTGTATACATGCCAGAGGCTAGACTCATAAATAAAAGATCTCAGGATTATTCTGGAAGGTTCTGTGCAGGGAAGCACAAACGCTGTGGGTTTATATGTGCATCAGCCATGGCATATTCGAATGACAGCTATCCACAGCTATCCTCTTGATTATATCAAACTGGAAGTTATTTTATTTTTCATAAAAATGGTTTTAAAATTGCTTAATTTAAAATTAAAAACCTGAGATCATTTTTTTTATTTTTTTATCCACTCAATTTAAGATTTTCATTGCTCTACCACATTAAATGAGGAATTGTAGTAGAGAATAGGTCATGATTGAAGTAATCAATATTATTGCCACTTGAATTAAACATTGTATAGCATAGGGGTAAAATTTTCTAAAATAAATAATTAGAAATTAAAGTATACATATTGAGATCAAGTAATAATATGAACATTATTCAGAATTGAAATAGATAGCCTATGTTATACAAAATGTATTATTAGTCACAAAAAAGGGTAAGAATTTTTGTGACCATTTAATAGTAGAAACAAATTATTATTTGCTAAAATATAATCTTTTTTCATTTTTCAAAACAGGGTTTGTCTGTAGCTTTGGAGCCCATCCTGGAACTAGTTKTTGTAGACCAGGCTGGTCTCTGCCTCTAAAGTACTATGGATTAAAGGCACACATCACCAATGCCTGGCTTGGTAAAATACAGTCTTTCAACAACTTGACAAACACAGTGTACTTTTATAAGTCGGGGAACTAAGAATTAAGTATTTTCAATTGCTATATTTCCTTTTAAAAGTGACATTTTATTCAAAAATAATAGCAATTCCTAAAGAAGATATCCATGATAATTAAAATATTTTAAATACCTAATTTAATTGTCTTCCATTAAAATGTGGGTATGCAAATGTCATGTAGAAATACTCAGCTAATTCAATGAAAAATGTCAAGGAAGGTCCCACGAATGCTTAAATACCTCATTTGCTTCAAAGTTAAAAAAAATATATATGATGCAAAAAAAGTAAATTTTTGACCTTCAGAATAGAAAGGATTTTATTACTAATCAGTATAGTTACCATATGGACCAAGATGTCTCGCACTTATTTGATGCTTCATTCTCAAATTCTCATATCCTTTGTTGATTCTCTTTCAAGCTTTCATTTTTTATCGATTTTACTGAGCTATGCATTTTTATCTGGTCCCCTCCTTGGCTCTCTCCTTCCCTTCAACTCATTCCCATAATCCCAATGCTCCCAATTTACTCAGAAGATCTGGAAATCTACTATTTCCCATGTAGGTTAGATCCATGTATGCCTATTTTAAAGTACTCATTGTTGTCTAGGTGCTCTGGGGTTGTGATTTGTAGTCTGGTTTTCTTTACTTTCTGTTTAAAAAGCACTTGTAAATGAGTACATATGATAATTGTCTTTCTGGGTCTGGGTTACCTCACTCAATATAATGTTTTCTAGCACCATCCATTTTCCTGCAAATTTCAAGATGTCATTATTTTTCTCTGTTGTGTAGTGCTCCATTGTATAAATGTACCATATTTTCCTTATCCATACTTCATCAAGGAGGTTTAAGCCTATTTTCCAGGTTCTGGCTATGACAAACAATGCTGCTATAAACATAGTTGAGTACATGTCCTTGTGATACAATTGAGCATCCTTTGGATATATACTTAAAAGTGGTATTAAAAGTGGTATTGCTCACTCTTGAGGAAGGTTATTTCCTAAATTTGTGAGAAATCACAAGAAAGATATCCAAAGGGGGTGTACCAGCTTGGACTCACACCAGCAATGCAGGAGTGTCCCCATTACCCCAGAACCTGTCCAGCATAAGATTTCATCAGTTTTTTTTTTTTTGGTTTTAGTCATTCTTACTGGTATAAGATGGAATCTCAGAGTTGTTTGATTTGCATTTCTCTGATGACTAAGGATGTTGAGCATTTCTTTAAGTGTCTTTCAGCCATTTTAGATTCCTCTGTTGAGAGTCTCTGTTTAGGTCTGCACTTCATTTTTTATTGGGTTATTTCTTCGTTTGATTACCATTTTCTTGAGTTCTTTGTATATTTTGTGTAACACGAGGGCCTGCTGGGGGTTTCTCTGCTTCCTGGTACCCCATAGCTGGCAAGTCCCAAAGAAAATCACACAGAGATCTCCATAAGTTATAAAACTGATTGGCCCATTAGCTCAGTCTTCTTATTAGCTCTTGNAATCACACAGAGATCTCCATAAGTTATAAAACTGATTGGCCCATTAGCTCAGTCTTCTTATTAGCTCTTGTAGTTTGTATTAACCCATTATTCCCGTCTATGCTAGCCACACAGGTCGGTACCTTTCTTAGCCAGGCAGGTCGCTTGTTGCCTCTTCGGTGGTCTGGGCTGGACTGTGAGGAATGGGCTTTCTGCTTTCCAGCATTCTCCTGTTCTCATTGCCCTGCCTCTACGTCCTGTCTAGTTAACCTGCCTATACTTCCTGCCTGGGCTATCAGCATTTTATTAAAATACATGATTGACAGAATACAGACAATTCTCCCACAACAATTTTGGAGATCAAACCTTTGTCTGATGTGTGATTAGTGAAGATTTTTTCCCATTCTGTAGACTGTTGTTTTGTCTTGTTGACTGTGTCCTTGGCTTTACAAAATCTTTTCAGTTTCAGGAGATCCCATTTTTTTAAAATTTTTTCTCTGGGTGTTTTTGCTATTGGTGTGACATTTAGGAAGTGCTCTCCTGTACCAATGAATTCAAGTGTACTTCCTACTTTCTCTTCCATAAGGTTCAGTGTGACTGGCTTTATGTTGAGGTCTTTCATCCATTTTTACTTGAGTTTTATACTTGGTGATAGATATGGTTGTATTTTCATTCCTTTACACGTTGATATCCTGTTATGCCAGCACAATTTGGTAAATATGCTTTCTTTTGTACATTTCATAATTTTGCTTCTTTGTCAAAACTCAGGTGTTCATAGGTGTGTGGATTAACATCTGGGCCTTTGATTCAGTTCTGTTGATCCTCCTGTCTGTTCTTATGCCAATAATAGGCTGTTTTAAGGACTGTAGCTCTGTAGTAGAGTTTGAAGTCTAGTATTGTTATGCCTCCAGGTTGTTTTGGCTACCCTGGTTTTATTGCTTTTCCATATGAAGTTGAGCACAACTCTTTGGATGTCTGCAAAAAAATTTTCTGGATTTTTCATGGGCATTGCATTAAATCTGTAGATTGATTTTGATAAGATTGTCATTTTTAATATGTTAATTCTACCTACCCAAGAGCATGGGAGATCTTTCCACTTGCTGGTGTCTTTTTTCAATTTCTTTCTTCAAAGAGTTCCTCCAAGATATTTTATGCTATTTGTTGCTATTATGAAAGGTGATGTTCTCTAATTTCTTTCTTAACCCAATTATCATCTGCGCAAAAGATGGCTGCAGATTCTTTTTTTTTTTAGTTAATCTTGTATCCTCCTCCTGCTACATTACTGAAAATGTTTATGAGATGTAGAAATTCCTTGGTAGTATTTTTTGTGTTGCTTACATAAACTATCAAATCATCAGCAAATAGTGAGAGTTTGACTTATTTTCCGATTGTATCCCCTTTATCTCCTTTTGTTTTCTTATTGCTTTAGCTATGACCTCAAAAACTATGTTAAATAGATATGAAGAGAGTTGTCAACCTTGTCTTGTTCCTGATTTCAGTGGGATCACTGGGAGGTTTTCTCCATTTAGATTGATGTTGGCTGTTGGCTTGCTGTATATTGCCTTTAATATATTTAGGCATATTTCTTGTATCCCTGCTCTCTCCAAGATGTTTATAATGAAGGGATGTTGTATTTTTTCAAAAGATTTTTCAGCATCTAATGAGATGATCATGTGGTTTTATTTTTCAGTTATGTGGTGGATTACAGTGACAGATTTGATCACTCAGTTCTGCTCCTATGGAGTTCAATGTCTCAGTCCTGCTCTCGCCTAGGTTGCTGGCTTAGTCCTGTTTCCGTAAATGCCCATGGTCTGGATCCACTCCCACTCACGTGAAGTTCACTGTTTCAGGCCTGCTCCCATGTGGTATATCTACACAGTGGAGCATTAGTCAGATGCAAAAGGACAATGACTTCATGAAATTTACAGGACAATGGATGGAACTAGGAAAGCCATCCTGAGTGAGGTAACACAGACACAGAAAGACAAACATAGTATCTACTCACTGGTAAGTGGATATTTTAGGTTAAGCAAAGAAAACCAAATTATGATCCACATCTCCAGAGATGCTAGAGTCTTTATCTAGTAGCTGATGGAAACAAATGCAGAGATCAGCAACCAATCATCAGGCTGAGCTATGGGAATAAGTGAATATTAATAACAGAGTCAAAATGAAGGATTACACCAACTGTTTGAAACAGTGCCTTTGATCAGGAGATATTGTTTTGTGCATAAAACATAGGCTACTTATCTTTATAGAGTGGCTGGTAGTGGGAATTGAGCTGCCCAATAGAGAAAGAATAGATCATGACAGGGGAGAAGTAGAACCAAACAATAATCAGGAAATTTATAATGAAACAAAATAACAGTATGTATGAAATATTCTAAAATTACATAAGGATATAGAATTCAAAAGACAGCAGTCACACTAAAAGAATCATTTTTATAAATAGTGTAGTAAGGGTCAAGATTTTGTACTACATAATATGCCATCCTTTAGCTAAATAGGTGATGTTTTGTATTACATATAAAGCAAATCTCCAAATCAATAGGAGAGATAAAAACATGAGATGACCTTAGAACAACTACAGTCCCCAATCCAAGGTAGCAATTGGGCATAATAGTGGATATAGGTGAGGAAATACTATTCAGCTCATAATCTCAGATTTGTCTTAATAATTATCAAAGCAATTCAGAAGACAGGTTAAGCTTCAATATCAAAACACAACTTCTGTGAAAAATAGGAAGCTATTTCTGTGTCACTTCTTAAAAATTATCTCTTAGTAGAGGTCCCTTATAGGTTATTCAATCTTGTCTTCTTGAATATTGCTTAATTTTTAATTTAATTTAACAATTGTGCACAGTTATATTATATTGTAAAAGCAATATAGTACTTTTAATACATATATTATTACTTATTTAATCAAGATAAATGATACTACCATCTTAATATTATTGTGTTTGGAGCCTTTGACAGTGTGCATTTTGTGTATTATTAAAATACAAATTATGTTATTGTGAATTATATCTTCTTTCTATATTTTGGTAGGAGATTGAAATATTTTGAACAAACTGTGTTTGAGTGCTTGCTATTCAAACCTCTACTCGTATTTATGATAATAAAATGATCTGGTGGTCAATACAATATATAATCTCCTTATACTATTTCTTTCTCATCAACTTGGCATATCCAGGAGTTAGTTTGGAAGAATCTAACAGAGCTCCACCAAACTACCTGGAGGCAAGTCTGTAGGGGCCTTTTCTCTTTTTTCTTTGTTTTGATATTTATTTATTAAGAATTTCCACCTCCTCCCCCCCGCTCCCTCTCCCCCTTCCTCTCCAATCCAGAGATCAGTCAGGGTTCCCTGACCTGTGGGAAGTCCAAGGTCCCTCCCCTCCATCCAGGTGTAGGAAGGTGAGCATCCAAACAGACTAGGCTCCCAAAAAGCCAGTACATGCAGTAGAATCAAAATCCAGTGTCATTATCATGGCTCCTCAGTCCACCCTCATTGTCAAGCCACATTCAGAGAGTTGGATTTGATCACATGCTCATTCTGTCTCATTCCAGCTGGCCTTGGTGAGCTCACATTAGATCAGTCCCAACATCTTTATGGGTGGGCACACCCCTCATGGTCCTGACTTCCTTGCTCATGTTCTCACTCCTTCTGCTCTTCATCTGGGTCTTGGGAGCTCAGTACAGTGCTCCAATATGGGTCTCTGTCTCTATCTACATCCATTTCCAGATGAAGGTTCTTTATCAATGAATGGCTTCTCAATCAGCCACATTTCAGCCACCTTCAGAGAGTTCAGTTTAGTTGTATGCCCATTCAGTCCTGCTCTAGCTGGATTTGGTGAGCTCCCATTAGAACAAGCACACTGTCTCAGTGGGTGGACCAACCACTCGTGGTCTAGACATCCTTGCTCATCTTCTCCCTCCTTCTGCTCTTCAACTGGACCTTGGGGGCTCAG
>LOEQ01007095.1:50270-62216 GCA_001685075.1 Bramus lutescens | reverse complement strand
ATCAATGAGTTTATTTCCTCTATAGTATCTTCAGTGTCTGAGATTCTTTCTTCTGACTCTTCTATTCTGTTGGTTTTACTTGTCTCTGTAGTCCCTGTTCATTTACCCAGGTTTTCCATATCCAGCCCTTAACTCAGTTTGTGTTTTCTTCATTCCCTCCATTTCAGTTTTCAAGTCTTGAACTATTTCCATTACCTGTTTGACTGCTTTTTCTTGGTTTCCTAGGGTATCATAGAGGGACTTATTCATTTCTTCATACTTTTTGTTATTTTTCTCCTCCATTTCTTTAAGGGAGTTTTTCACTTCCTGTTTAAAGGACTCTATTACTTTCATAATGTTACTTTTAATGTTTATTTCTTCTACGTTTTCTGGATTAGGGTGTTCAAGTCTTCCTTTTGTATGTTGTATGGTGTTTTCATGTTATTTTTCAGATTGTTGGAGGAATTCTTGTATTGGCGCCTGCCCATCTCTTCCTTCACATGCCCTACAAAAGGAAGGATCTTCTGGTAAAGGATCTAGGCCACTTGCTGGCCAAAGACCTCACAGGCAAAAGGACATGCTTGCTGGGTGCAGGCTCACTGCAAAAAGAATCTCCTGCAGCAATTGCCCTTACCACTTTGACCCCAGACCCCCAGCCCCGAAGCAGGCTGAGTTGGGAGATCCTATGACCCTGCAGATGGAAAGGGGTTCTTGGGGGCAAGCTGAGCTCCCTTTCCTGGGCTTCAGGCTGGCTGCCAGTAGGGCGAATACTCACCCCTCTGGAAGGATGGACCTTCTCTGTAGGGGCCTTTTCTTGGTTAATGACTGATGTTGGATGCCTTAGCTTACTAAGAAACCTCTGGGATTCATAAGAAAATATTTTGAGCAAGCTCTGAGAAAAAATAAAAAACAAACAAACAAACAAACAAAAAACAGAAATCACACTTCCTCAGTGGCTTCTACTTCAATGCCCATCTGGATCTCCTGCTTTGGCTTCTCTTAATGGTCTATAACATGGGTTATGTAAACCAAATTAGTCTCTTAGTCCTTAAGTTGCTTTAGATGTGTTTCACCTGAATAGTATAAACCCCAGGTGAGACACACCTATAGAGCATAATGTATAATTGTCCACAAGTAATTGTGTAATATAACAAATCATGAAACCCAAACTTCATGTTTTTTACAATCCACAAACAGATGGCATTATGATCTGTGCCCTGATTCTCTCATAGATTAAATATTCAAATTTATATTGTAATTAAGTAGAAAACTATAAGATTAAAACCACATCACAACCTGGAGAAGTGATATATTAGAATGAGGATTTAGATTATAAAGTATTGCAGCAGTAAAAAACTCTTTTTGATAACTCAATGGACAATGAAAGGATTATAGGATAAATCTTGAATATTGAAATGAAATTCCATATTGGACAAATTGACTTCAAAATAGCTTCTACCACAATTCAAACACACACACACACACACACACACACACACTCACTTACTCACATGCACACACACACAAACCTACCTTTGCACACATCAATGACACAGAAGTCACAATAGGAAAATTCTTTGGCTGATATGAAGTTGAAAACTATGAATTGGATTTTTGATTTCTTATTCTATCTGTGTTTCACTGAATGGAAAATTTCTTGACCTTCATTTATTTATGGTTAAATAATAACATTAAGATTGTTATATAGGCATGGGTAGGGAATTTAGTGATTAAAGTGCTTACTGTAAACATAAAGACTTTAATCAAAGGAGCCCGCTGAAAACAGAACAATATAGCAAGCATTTATTATGTAAGCAATTCTACAGTGAGATAGGAAGAGAACACAGAGGAATTCATGGGGTAGTCCTAGGGGTAGCTACCCTGGCATATACAGAGGGCAAACATAGACCCTGTCTCAAATAAGATAGAAGAGTAAACTTATCCTATCACTGCCATATACCAAATAAATTTTGAAATAAAAGAATGAACATATAATCAATGTTTTGTTTGTCAGATGAACTGGGTATAATGTTAGATAATGTCAGTTTCACAAAAATTATACACATTATTTTTGATAAAAGAAAAAATATAATAATTGCCAAAATTTTCATTTTATAAATTTGTAAGTTTGAAAAAATTCAAAAGAATAATACCATGGCCTTACTAAATTCAGAAAATAATTATCATTTGTTAGTCATTACATAAACATCTATTATGTCTAAAATATATTTCAAGCCAAAATTGCTTTATTATTTTCCATCAATGTTTTATTTTCTTTCCACAATGTCCTAAAGAAAATATAATGCTAGAGTTATTGACTGTGGTTGACCTGTACATTAGACTTAGGATAGCAATGATATCTCAAAATATATGCACATGAATATGTGCAAACAACATAATAATAAATCTAACTTATTTTGGAACAGATCATACATGAAAGTATTTTATACTTTCTATGTTAAAATTTGAAATTTAGTTATGAACCTAATTGTTTTGTATATTAATAGAATTTCCTACAAACATCATTCCTTTAAAAATGATTTACAAACTCTTGTTTTAAATACACTTATATTATCTTAAAATGTGAATACATGCAAGCCATAGTCTGAATTAAGTAGTGATTTTATTTTCCTAATCTAATTATATCTTTTTTTAAATAGCATATCTTCTATGGTAGGCTCTCAGGCAGTGTTCTTGCCTTTTCTGTGTCTCACATGATAAAAATGTTAAAATCTGACATTTAGTGGGGTGTGTAAGTTTAGACCAAAATCTGCAATTATCAGGTAAAATAAAAGAAGCCACAATTTGAAGAAGAGAAATTGAAAAGTTAATAGGAATTTTGAACTTTAAATGTTTCTGTATCACAACTCAGTACACCCCCAGCCTTTCACTCGACAGCTTATATTCCATTTGGCAGCTAGTAGAAAAACATGTGTTAAACACTGAAGTAAAATATTTATGATTTTAGGCATGTAAAATCAAAATTCATTTTGCATTCTTCCAGTTAAGGCAAATACTTTGCTTATAATTTGTGTTTCATTTAAATATAAAGTACCAACAGAAGTTGTTTCTTAATTTATATTTTTGTTTTTGCTGTTCTCTTTTTTAAACTAATTCTTTGAGAGGTTTATACAATGTATTAAAGTACCCACAATCATTTATAGAACAAATTCACTTCAATATCCACTTAGCGTTGTGTACCCATTTTTTTATATGCACAAAGATCAATTTGTGCTGCCCATATATTTTTGTGTTGCGGCCATACACTGGAGAATGATATTCTTCAGATTGTAAAGCATGTTGGCTCTCCCTGTCACAGCAGCTATGAACTTCCAATAGCTCCTGATCCATGGGTGGGTTTTTGTACTCAACTTCTCTGTGCTAGGCCAGGTTGTGCATATTGTTACTACTACTATAATTTCATATGTTTGCTGCCACATTGTGTATGGAAAACACTGTCTCTTTGTCATTGTCAACTGTCTCAGACTGCAAAATAGGATATTGTATGCCAACTCACTATTTTTATGTAATGTATGACTTGTAAGCTGAATCCAGGGCATTTCATATTGTATATATTGGGTAATATAATTTATCATAAGAACACATTTACTGGTTGTATTGTCAACCTGCAATAACATTGTGTATCCTTACTAACATAAATACTATTGATACATTTCAAGTGTTCCATGTAAACTTGTAAGAACAGCTCAGTAAAAGTTCAGTGACTTTTCTTTTCCTAAACAACAGTGACGTGTAGTTACATAGTAGTAACACTGAATTCTTCTTAAAATGGAGATGCTTAAATTCTAGGAATGAAACACTCTTTAGTCTGATATATATCACTATTAATTACTTTTGTTATATTTTTTGTTTTATGTTTATGATCATGTAGCTGATCCAGTTTTACATTTTTTTTATTATTTACATCAGTTTATGAATCTAACATTTTACATTTAAGGACTTAGAGTTCTAAGCTTCTTTAGTTGTGCCATCTTTTGCAACAGATCAAAGTTTTACTAGCCATATTGTTTCCTTTGGCATTTTTGAGGATATGTTTTTCTGCAAAAAGGCACTCACCTCTGTAGAACATACACTTTCCATAAGACTAGATAGACAGGGGCACTTTATGTTCTATATTCTATGAGTAAATTTTCATTTTTGCAGAAAGGAATCTCTGCACATAGACATCATAAGCAGTCCAAAATACATATTTTATTAATTGTTCATCTGTTCTAGTTAGCATATTAAGCTTCTAATCCAAATATTGATGTGGGAGTAATATGAGACACAATGACTTTGACTCATGAGAAACCCCTGACTACAGAGAGAAAGCAGTAAACCAAAAAGCATTATTATCATAATTATCAGACATAAGATTGCTTACTTGACAAGAAAAGAAACCCTAAATTTGAGAATAATTGACTAAACTACAGCTACATGTGTATATTTCTATATTGAATTAGTGTATTTGTTTTATTTTTAGATAATAATATGACTCTTTATATCTTTTTCAGACATCATCATTGTAATTTTAGTCTCATCCTCCTAATATTCCTATACTAGGCTCTGCTTTTTCTTCCTGCCATCATATAACTTGTATCCTGCTTTTCACCCTCTATCCTCCTTCCCTTCATATGCATTTATCTTTCTCCTCTCTTCCTAGAGAGAACACCCCTCCCACTTCCCTCAACTCGCTTGTACTGTGCTCTTTCACTACATAGTGTTCCCCAGACCCCTTTCCCAACAATGTCCCTGTTTAATTTAATAATTTCTGCAGTTAGTCCAGGAAATGCATTGACATATGAATATCTGTAGCTAACAGCGTCCAATGAGAAAGAACTTGTGTACTGTATTTCTGTATCTGGGACAAAACTTCCTCCAATGACCATCTAACACCAACACCAATATCAGGAGTGAGAATGCCTCTTTTCACTTGTTACTCAAGGCTGTTTGAGGTACTCCCAATATTGCTTTTACCTTTAGTTGATCCAAGAGGTATATTCTAATTTCATACCATGCATGCCAGATACTGTGTTACATGGTTCCGGAGTTGGAACTGACCTGAAAACCTACTCCCCAGGACTACTTATGTATGTGATGGTACCAAAATGTGACAAGCATGCTTCCAAAATGGTGAGACTACCAATAGCACTGCCCAGCTATGACACCCATGATCCACAAGGATGAACATGACACAAATACTCCTAGGATGCAGTTGTGGCACAAATAGCTTTGTTTTAACATACTGGACTCAAGACTCAGACTCACTAATCACATGGAGAACCATGCCTGCTACTTGAAAGTTAACCAACCACTCAGGTCTAGTGAAGTCATTAATCTTAGAGAAATGCCTACCTCCAGCATAAATTCTTTCCATTTAAACATCTGTCCCCATAGCCACAGAAAAGTTCAGTCTTGAACTCTTATCAAGGAAACTTCTGCTTTCCAAAGATGAAAAAAGTTACAGAAACCCGTAACAAATCTGAGTGTTGCTGTCCACTCCCTAATGGACAGTGATTCTACACCTAAACCACCGGGAATATTGTGAAAGAAGTGGTGGAAAGATTATAAGAAACAGAATATCAGGGGGGATTCTATGAGACTGTATCTCCTGGTGAAGTGAGAAACTAAACGCAATATGTCATCAAATGTGAGCTGAACAAGGATGATACCAATACACATACTTTGTAGACAATACAAATGTACCTTGAGAAGCCCAGGTGGCCTCAACACTAGAGAAAAAAAATACTGGAAACTAAGTATTGCTGGGTGCCAAAGATATATTCTTCTCTAGGGAATGTACACAATTTGGTTATCCAAAATTATATTCTGCTTTGAAAACATACATTTGAATACCATGTTACAGATTGAGTATATTATATTGACAGTATATTTATATAAATATATATGCATGTAATATCAATTTATAATAGAAGAGAGCATCATTGTAAAAGTGACACAGAAACACCAAATAACATGATAAATTTGGAATATTGAAAAATAGGAATATTGAAATAAATAGAATACTCAAAAATATAAGTGGCTGAAAAACTTTTTAAGATTAAAATTTTTAGCTAGGAGAAAAATGAACATTAAGACTACTTTGAGATTTTTATTTTGCTCTAGTAAGAATGACTCATATTAAAAAACAAAAATAAAAATAAATGCCTACATGAATGTAGGGGAAGAGGAATTCTCATCACCGTAGGTAAAAGTATGAACTGGAACATCTATGACTGTAATCAGTGTGAAAATTCCTCAAATTAGAAATAGATCTAATTTATTATCCAGTTATAAAACTACAGAGAATATTCACAAATAGCTCTATAACCTACTACTGAGATACTTGCTGTGTCTTGCAGAATTTGTTGTTGTTTATTCACAATATCCAGAATATAAAAACAGTTTAGTTTAGGGTCTATCAAGTGTTAGGTGAATAATAAAAATGTGGTGCACAAAGCACAATAAAATATCATTCATCTGTAGATACAATGAAATTATGAAATTTATTGCTGAATATGTGAAGCTGTAAATAACACAGCGAGAGATAACCTAGACACAGAAAGACAAGAATCACTTTTCCTTTAGTGTGTAAATACTAACTCTGAATTAAAATTGGAGTTCCAACTAGTAATTATCCATGATAATGGTGTTTTCTACTGTGTTCCATGTGTTGATGTATTATTTTGTGTCTCTATATGTTTTCTCCCACACTGTTTTTTGCAACACTGCAATATGTTTTGATAAAATAATTAAAATTCAGCCTAGGTAGTTATCAATAAGAGAATGGCTACAGATTATGTGATGTAAATGAGGAATGGAGCACCAGTTAGGTGCAAAGAAGGACATTATATGATTTATATTAATATAAGAGGGACTGGAGGTCATCATAGTGGTAGAATATGCCAAGCTCAGAAATACAAATATTGCATGCTTTCACTTTGCATAGAAATGTAAAGAAGCACACAGTATTTGTATTTTACAGTTACAATATATGACACTGGAACTAAGTTCCTTTTCAGTGATTAGGTGGCAACTGGAACAAACATACTACCCTAACTGTCATCATAGAATATTCATTCAGTAAATGATGGAAGCCGATGCAGAGATCCACAGTTATGCACAAGGCAGAGCTCTAAAGCTCCTGCAGTACAGTTAAAGAGGGGGAGAAAAAAATGTATGATCAAGGAGGGCCAAGATCATAATAGGGAAGCCAACAGAGACAGCTGACTCAGGCTTGTGGAAGCACATGGACTCTAAGGAAGACAGCTGGGAAGCCTACATGGGACCCAGCTAGGTCCTGTGCATATGCGTGAATGATTTTGCGGCTCCTGAGCAGCTTGCGGCGGGTCCACAAACCAAGGTGGCTGGCACAACCATATGTCCTGCACACAGTCCCCGGTCCCGCAGACAGTGAGTCACTGGAAAGTGCAAGTTCCTGGCGAAGGTGCAAGTTCCGTGGGCAGACACATCGTATAAAATAGAATTGGATATTTATTAGTTGAATTATGGAGGGGAAGGAAAAAAGGGGAGAAGGGAGTGAGAGAAAGAGAGAGAGAAAGAGGGAGAGAAAGAGAGAGGGAAGAGAGAAAAGAGGACAGAGAGAAAAAGAAAGAAGAAGGGGGAGAGGGAAAAGAAACAGAGAAAGAAACCAAGATGGTGAGGGAGGGAGGGACTGTGGGGGAATGGGCGTGGTTTGTCTCTTAAAGTGATGAACAACCATAACATTCCTAGCTCTTTTTTATAATAAAAAGAGGGATATTAGACACCACAGGCTGACAGAATTGGGGAATCAGATTCTCAACACTGCTTCTGGCTGATTTGTGGACATCGTTTTGGGGGGGAACCTGAGAAGAATGGGTGCTGGCCACATGCTGGCATAGATGGTTTTTTGCTCCTGTCCGGTATCTTTGGCATGGAAATGTCTGGAGTCTCCTACACCTGGTTAAGGTAGTGGCAGAACAGAGGACAAAGTTACATTAAGGAAAAAAAATTAGGACCAGGGAAATGAGGGGAATGTGTCTGACCTGTTTAAGGTGTATCTTTTAATTTGGCTCCCTGGACCTCCCAAGAATTTTTGGGGTTTGTGTAAACAGAAGTTTTAGACACATACATTATATAATGACTGTGACATATTTTTGTACAATGAAAGAATTTTAAAGACTATGGAAGGCAGCATAAGAGAGAAATTTGATCTGAAATTTGTTTGGTGATGTTGTATTTTTTTTTAACTGGCAAAACCTCTCAACTATCAAACTGTATCAGAGATCTTTGAGAAGGATAAAATTTTACTTGAGTTACTGATTAAAAAATGAGAGAGAACTTACCTGGTTGGTACCCAGAGCTACTCTTTTAGGGTTCTCCATTGTCACTGAAGGTTGCACTTGTCTTTTTTTGTTTAGTGCAGGGCCTACCAGGCTCCAGAAGATCCTGTGGGCTAAGAAATCTGTAGGAAGACAGGCCTACCTTGGCCTGAGCAACTAGTCTGTCAATTCAAGCGATTTTGTCGACATCAGATCTTCAGCTTAGATGAAAGGCAGTTTTTTTCCAGTGTAGATGGATGTTGTTTTGTGCCCATTTGTCTTCTGTCTTCTTTGGAGGAAGCAGAGTGCTGCTGCTAGGAGTCAACCTGTCTCTTTTTGTTATGAAAAGCTTTTTTAATAATTAAATATTTAAATCACATTCCCCAGATCTCTGAACAGTTGAGGGCTTTTTGTTGTTGTTGTTGTAGTTGATGTTTTTTTTATTTTTTATTTTTTAGGTATAACTATAGTATAGAATCTGTCTGGAAGTTGGGTCTGAGCTTGACTTTACTGGCCCTTAAGAGGTAAGATTTACACTTTTAAAAAAGGCAGAAAGAAGAAAAAACTGCTTGCAATCTAAGGTTAATGACAGAACTGACAATAGTAGAGAACAGATTAATATATTTTAAATGAGGGTTGGATTAAATATAAGGCATTTTTATAAGAGACTTAAAAGTACATACCAGTTTAAAATATGAGACTTACTGATTTTGTAGTCTGAAATGAGATGTAATGAACAATTATTATACACAGAAATAGTGTTGTCCTTAACCCGTTTTACCTACGAAACCACCCGGCATGGTTTCCCATGCCACTACACAAAAAAATACATGTAAGAGACTGAACAAGAGGAATTTAGTGAAAACTGGGGGACAAGGCATCAGTAAAGATGGGAGAGTTTGGTCACCTGATCTGGCTCTCAGCCAAGATGGTGGTGAAGTCACCAGACCCCAGTCAAAATGGCAACAGCCACATGTTGTATGAAAAAAAGCCACAATTTTTGAAATGTAAGGATTTTTAAGCTTAACAAGAGGGACCTAAAGGTGTGATCTACCCTGTCACTAAGCCACTATTACACCCCACAAGCCACAGAGGGGAGCAAAAGGCTGGATTAAAAAACAAAACAAAACAAAACAAAACTGCACCATGTCACAGCTGGAATTGGAAAAAAGCCAGGGAACACGGGTGGTTGCTATTCACAGCTGAAATCGTGAAAACACACGAAACAGCGGCACCTCAAGGCCTATAACGGGAATGTCTCCCCATATAGGCAGGGTAAAAATAGGTGCAAACATGAGGACCCATGAGCTGGGCGTCCCCTAACCCCAGGTGGTATGCCTGGCTGGATCCAGTCGGCTGACTCAGAAACCAGAGAGGCCAGAGGCTGCTCCGAGCAGCCTTTTATGGTGAGGGAAGAAAAGGAAAAGAGAAGAAATTAAAAAAAAAAAAGATGAAGAATCTGAGGGACCCTGGGTCCCCAGTCAAATTCACCGATGGGGAGTTTACAGTGCTAACGCGGGCTGACTGACCCCGGGTCAGTCCAAACAGGATTCCAGTTAAGGGAAGCAACCATAGCAAAATGGGAAGACTCACCCATTGAAGCCTGGAAGCCGGTGGTGGGAATAGGAAAAAACCCTGGTTCAGGATCCTGACCCTGGGAGAGGAGTTCTGGGCAGGAGCGCCTATCCAAGTCACGAGGCACCAAAATGTTATGAATTTTGTGGCTTGAACAATCATGACCGTGACAATTGTGTAGCTTTGTCTGTTTATGAGAACTCTGGAGGTGGGACCTGGTGCATGAGCTGGCTTTTGGAACCACATTTCTTATAGGGCAATGTCTTGCTCAGCCTTGCTGCAGGTGGCTTGGAATGGGGGGCAGGAAGCATGCATGGTCTTGCCTCTACTTAGTGCCAGACTTTGTTCAGTTCCAATCCCTTTCTGAGCAGTGAATGTAGGTGGTAGGTTAAGAGGGGAAGCTTGAAAAGGGGAGTGAGGGGAACTGAGGTTGATATGTAAAATAAATTCTAAACAAACAAAAAAGTGGGTAAAAGAAGTCAATGAGAGTTAGTATAAATTGTATTCACTTATGAAAATAATGCTGAACCATATTGTTTATATAACTACTGAATAATTCATAGAGGTGCCCTTTTGAGCATTTATGGAGGAGAGAAGTCAATATCAGTTGTCTTCTATTGTTATCCATCTTATTTTTGAGATAAGAGCTCTCATATAATCTTGAACCTACTATTTTGGAAAGACAGGCTAGCCAGCTCTTCTCAAGGCCAAGTCTGCCTTCATCTTCCACAATGTGATTTTTTGTCTGGGATTCAAACTCAGGTCTTCATGTTTTCACAGCAAGTAATTTACATGTAAACAATCTCCTCACACTAGTTATATTTCCCTGGAAAGTTAGTCTTTGGGGAAATGGTTGATGTTCTATCATACTGGTCACTATGCTGTGCCTTACCCTCATTGTTACAGCATATATTTAGGTAAGTGCTAAAATCATGAAAATATTATTTACAGTATGAGATATTGAATTATTAAATATAAGAAAAATGAATAAAATCAGAATAAATATATAATGAGGTTATTTATAGCCATTTTGAGTGAGAACAATGACAGGACTAAATTAATGAGTTTGGAATGTTCAATGAGATTATTCACACTTAAGTTAGGCCTAACCAAATTTTTTTTATTCCTGTGAACCCTCCTGCCTCTCTAACCTTCTCCTAGCATTCTGAGTTACTATCTGCTTAAGTTATTTAAGTGTCCAGGATAACTGATAAATGTCTGTAAGGAAAGGAACTACATTAATCCCTAGGCAATTTTGACCTTACATAACAAATTATCCATGATGAGTGCACTTCCCTGAAAATGGAAACAATTGCCTGATATATAAACTATAGTTCCTCCTTTCAGCAAGAACTGTCATTTTATGGAAACTAACTAGTTCTCTATTCATAACACTAATCATGTCAGGTCACCTCAGAGAACTTGTTCTGAGACAGAAATCACCTAAACCACACCTTGACCATCTGATATTCATTAACCAATCCATTATCTTTGTTCCTTATTACACAAATCTCTGCAAATGTTCTGTTAGTCTCTAAAGAATAGATCTTAAGTCAATGAACTTTCTGGACTCTTCCCAATATGGCTGCTCTTTCTTTGATTGGAAGATTGATTAATATGTCTGAAACAAGTTATTGGAAATCCTGGTGCTGATATCTTCCTCTCTAAAACTAAGGAAATTGTCTACTTAAGTATGCATTTGTTTGATTGCATGCATACATATGCATGTAATTCTTTGTTATCAAGTATGCTTCTTCATACAACTATCATGAATCAAAATACATTGTATCTCATTTTCTAATATACTTCTACGTTTTTCTATATGCACATGACATTGTTTGAAATTTTGTAAATATACCCTAAATATCAAATATAAGTTAATTCATAAAAAGAAATGGGTCTTGATAGATGTATCCATTGTTGTGAACATTTGCTACTTTTCCACAGAACTTAGAAATGATTTCCACTAGTGACACTTTAATCTCCAATCAAGTGTAACTCAAATTCCAGGGCCTATCATACCCTCCCCTCCTATTTATTCCCTTACTGGAGATCAAGAATGTACATTGTATACACACACACACACACA
>LOEQ01007095.1:28313-41619 GCA_001685075.1 Bramus lutescens | reverse complement strand
GAAGAAGAAGAAGAAGAAGAAGAAGAAGAAGAAGAAGAAGAAGAAGAAGAAGAAGAACAAGAGTTACATGGAGGAGAGAATGAAGAAAGAAAGAAGGAAGGAAGAAATGATGGTAACCCATCAAAAAAAGAGATGGGCAACAGCTGATGCAGACATCAATTACATGTACATTAAGACTACAGAGAACACCATGTCAGCCACTTATCTGAGAATCAGGTATCAATGTATTGCACGAGATAACAGCTACATGAAGATTCAGTGCTGTTGTATTTGTCATTAACATAGTTTAGATGATTCAGATGGATTCATTTTTGTATCCAGTTTTTCTCTTTGATATATCAGCTTTTGTATGAATACCTTTAAAAAGAATCTTACTGAAATTTTATTTAGTATAGGCTGAAAGTAATGTTATCTCTTCTCTGAACATCAGAGTTAGTTGATTTAAATACAATAATCGTTAGGGTTTTAAGAAAGAAAGAAAAATGATAAAAACAATAAATCAGTGTGTGTCTGCCTACAGAAATTACGTATGTTTAAGATATATCTTGTATTTTAACTGCATGCTGAGCAATTCCACTATTAATTTGATGTATGTAGACAGTGATTTGTAATGATTTAAGCTTCAAAGTTCTATTTTTCAGTTACACACAGTTTCTTTTACCCTAATTAATTGTGTCATTGCCTTAATTCCCAATTTAAGTTTGCAAGTGGAAAGATTTTCCATTTTCCAAAGCGCAGCATTCTATTGAAGTTATTTCTACTAGTGAGTTTCACCTTTAAGTTCATCATGCTGTGGGACCATATATAAATAGGTCCCTTTGTTGAAACATTGGCATGGCTTTGGAAGAGTGAATAGACCACACACTTAAATTTTAAATTTTTAATGTATTATCTGTTCATTTCTCTTGAAATTAAAATTTTTCTTTACAATTCCTGTATATCGCTCCCCATTAATTCCCTATCTTTATTTCTCCCTTCTTTTACTTCTCTATATTTTAATATGTATAAATATATTAAATATATATTTAAAATATATAATATTCAGTTACTTAAACAATTTTAGATTTAATTAATATATAACTTATTATCTCTTAATCAATATTTTATTCTAAAGATTAGTTCTTATTCTATTATAAGTAGCAAAATTTACATTTTCATTTCGTCACGACATAGAAAATATAGCAGTAAGTTTTCTATGAACTGAGACAGGAGCATAATTTTGAGATATTGAGATGGAACAAGCAGATTTAGTATTTTAATGAAATGTAATGTCTGTAATCAAGTTAATATTACGCCTGGCTAAATTTTTTTTTGTACTTTGATCTGATGTTCCCAGATGTTCAAGTTTATAGGGACTATCTGACTAATTGTTATTTTCTGATTCGGTGCTTTCAGAATGTTGCAGATAGAGGACCGAATTTTCTGGTCTATCTTGTTCCCTATTAGGAGCCATTCATCATTTACTTCTATGGCTGTCCTAGCATACTATAAGTTTCAGTACGCCTTCTGTAATATTTTATTTTTCTGCTTAACTGTACATTTGCAACTTATCTTTTAGGATTTCAATTGACTCCAGTCTAAAACATTAAATATAATTTTTACAAAGAAGTGCTTCTTATAAAATTTTATTATGGAATAATGTTAGTAATTACTCTTCCAAATACTGTTATTTGAAGCAGAATAGCTCTTTACAGACCCCCCCCCAGCAATCTTCCCATGAACACATTCAAGGAACCACACTTTCAATTTGCAAACATTTTTCGGTTTATATATATATCTTACTAAATCTGCTTACTTGTTTGAATGTATATGGTTTCAACACCAAGCAATCTACATCTAACAACCAATAATGGGGCTCAATTCTCGAAAAGGCTAATTGCAGTTCTCCTAAGAGTTACAGTTATCTGTAGAGAAACTCTATGCAATTATGCCCCATTTATTTTAAGACAATCATTGATATTGGTATTGTTCTTTCTTGTTTATGCAGTCATTTCTTGGGGAGACTGAAACTGCAATATAGATGAGTCCATTTGGGCCATCATCCCTATCATCTGTTGATGCTTCCATTGAGTGCAGTTATTGTTGGGTGTTCTTTGTTTCCTGTAATATAAAACTTGTTTGATGATAAGTGGTGACTGACTGTACTTATCCATGGTTATAAGGCAAGATTTAGAGTGAAGTAAAGAATTATACTAGTGTAGCAAAGTCTTGATAGTAAACTGTTTTCTGAGTTATATGACCTTACTACCTCAATGAAACTGGTTAACTCTTTGTCTGTCTTTCTGTCTGTCTGTCTGTCTCTTTCTCTCTCTCTCTCTCTTTATCTATCTATCTATCTTTGTGCCCCCTCCTCTGTGTATGCGTGTGTGCATGTGCATGTGTGCGTGCACATGCACACACGCACACACTTACACTTGGACACCTCAAGTGGGACATATTAAATTAAATTAAGCCATTGGGCCAACAATGCTCCCCACAAAATGTATAGACTAGCAAAACTCCAGTACTAGACAAAAAGCACCCTTATAGAGGGTTGGTAAGAGTAGCTCAAGTGACTCCTAAAACAATAGAGTTTAGCCTTTAATTTCCTCTCAGAGGTTGAGAGTTGGTCCCTAATTCTGAAGACAACACACACTTTGAACACATAACTCAGATAGCTAAAACATGTAACCCAAAGCTCTCTTTCTTGTGTACTAACTTTTGTGGTTCCAGAAAATATCGTGCAAGCTACCAGAGAACAAAGAGATTTCACAGTATGATCTAGCATTTCTTCTCTTCCAAATTTTGCACTATGTTTCATTTTGAATTTGTTCCTACTGAGTGCAGTTCATGCAACCCAGCTACTTTGGGGGAATATGGCCTTTCAGGGTGTATGACCAACCCATCACATCATTACAGAAAACTGATTCCCCTTTCTCAGTTTCTATAAGATACAAGTAGCTTCTGAATCCTTTTATTTCCTGTTCCTTCCTTTACAAAATATACAAAACCTTCAACCATGGTTAGTATTTCACTTCAGTGTATTTTAAAAATTATATCAGGTTGACATACCTATCTCCTCATTGACCATTACTCTAGAGTAAATACATATAAAACCTTTTAGTTATTGCTTAAGATCATGCCTATTATCTTTTTCTAGGTGCACATTTTGTGCATCAACTATATCTTTATCAACTATATATGTATTGACTATATCTTGTGCTCATTTTGTATGCTTTATTAATCATACGTTTGACCACTGAGCTATACTTTTTTTCTCAGTTACTTTCTCACTGAAAATTACTCCTTTGCTGAATTAGTTGAATCAATATACATAAAAAACAAGAAGAATAAAAATCTTCTATTTTTCTAATAGTTTTCAAATATTCTAATTTAGTTTTTTATAAGTAGTATAATTTGTTAATTACTTTGAAAAACTACAACACTCAGAAATTTTGTCAAACAGTAAGTAACCTTCAAGTTTTCAACCTAGGTGCCACTTTAAAGTAATATTTTAGCCTATAATGACATTAGACAATATTGAATTATGTAGCTAAGAGAATATCATTATATCTAATTCAATGTTATCATCCAAACTTTTGACACAGCATTGTTCCTTTGCAAATATTCCTGTATCAATAAATCAGGATGCAAATTCCATATTTGCCATACAGATCCTTGTATAATGCGACAGTGTTCTTGATAATTACTTTCAATTGCACAAGACACCTCACCCATTAGTTCACCTAAAACAAAATTAACCTTTGTCACCAAATAAATAACAAATACCTAACCTTGTTAAAAAAACAATAATTTGAAAATATCTTCCTTTCTTTGCTTGAAAATTGATTGCCATTGATTCAGGTATTAGTAATATTTTCCATTAAAATTACATTGAACAAATGACTTTATCAGATTTTCCTTGCAATTAGATTCCATATCTTAGATTTCTAGTCAATAATATGTGCAAATAAGTATGTAAAGCAATCCATGCCTCAGGGTAGTTATTTATGCATAATACAATATGTTTTCAATTGCATTCTTTGACTATTCTCAAGGTTATAGCACCAAACATTAACAAAAATTTCCTCAAACATAGCAACTTTTAGAGAGTTTGGCCAGGGTATGGAATGTTGTTAAAGAATTTAATAATTTTAAACCCTAAAATTGTGGAAATTAATTCAGTAGTCATATTCCAAGCTCTTACATATGTTTGGCCTTGGATGAAGAAATATATATTTATCACCCTTCTGAAATATGGCAGTGGACTTCTATTTAGCATCTATGTTAAAAGAATCTAAAAGTAACCCTTAATTTATAGGTTTCAGAAATATGCTAATTTGAAAGTATTCCTCAGTCTCACATGCAGTACAAAACAAAATTTTGAGTCATCAGACTTTCTTTGTGTTTTTAATCCTTTCTTGGGTACCATGAATTTCTAGGACTAACCCTTTTGAGAATTCAATAATTTTCCTATTTCTCCTCATTATCAGTCTGAACATCTGACCTTTTCCATGAGATATTGCAAAGATCTTCCAACTGGCTTTTATTTTATGATACTGAATATGTTACACTTCTCAACTATGTTTGATGGTGGGTTTTCATATTTATTTTTAAAATATTCTTTTTATTTTAATTCTCTATGTGAGTTTATGCATTTTTGAGGTACTAATAAAGACCAGAAGGGAACATTCAAGACCTACAGTCACAGGATTTGAAAGCTCCTTTTATGCCTGAAACTAGAACACAGGACCCTTTCTAAAGAAGCAAGCACTCTTAACTGACATTTTGCTAGTCTAACTTGCGAAGATTTCAAGAAATACCTATGTACACACCATAACCTATATCTTAGTACTAGATTTAATCTTTATTTCACATATAAGTATTCTCACAAATATAGAGCAAATATTTATCTTAAAAAATACAATAAATAAATAAATAATCTTTCCAGGCATGTAATGATGCAAACAGCAGTTGTCTTTGCCTTGAATTCCAACATTTGGGAGGTAGAGGAAGGTAAATCTCTATAAGTTCAAGTCCAACCTGGTCTACAAAGCCAATTTCAAGATAACTAAGGCTACACAGAGAAATCCTGACTAAAGACAAAGGGAGAAAAAGAGCGTGGGAGGAAGGGATGGGGAGAAAGAAAAGATAAAGAAATTAAATGAAAAAAAAGAAAAAGAGAGTGGGAGAGTCTAAGCAGAGGTAGAGAAAAGGTGGGATATAGAGTTTAGGAGTCAAGCTTGGGCTGCAAGATACAAGGATCTGACATGGTGCTCATTTCAAATATCCTCCACATTTTAGCTTCTACTACCTCATATAAAGTATTTTTTTTGCTTGTTTGTTTTATCTTTTCTTTATTTTTTGGGGGGGATTTTTGGACATAGTTTCTCTATGTAGCATTGGCACTACTAGAACTTTCATTGTAGGCCATGCTGGCCTCAAACTCACAGAAATCTACACATCTCTGCTTCCAAAGTCCCAAGTGCTGAGACTAAAGGCATATGGCCATCACCTCATGGCTTCTATTTCTTTTATAATGAAAGAAAGAAAGAGGGAAAGAGAGTTGATTCAGAAGAGATAGGAGGTATAGAGAAACTGGGAGGAAGAGAAGGAGCGGAAATTGTAATAATCATATATTGTATGAGAATATAATTTATTTTCAAATAGAAGAAAAAGGAGAAAAAAGAAAATAAAGCAGTATATTTTGATTGCAATAAAATAATGTGCAATAGTATTGGAAGATACATTAAAGACCTAAAAACATATGTGAAAAAGGAGAAATTGTGACCGTGAATTCATCCCTTTTAAATATTCTACATTAATAGTAGTTTAATGTTTTTTTTAGGACAAGAAGCTTATTTAGATCCCTGCTAAAAGAAATGTTAAATATTTTAATGCAACATTTCAAAGGCCCCTATTTTTACATCTTATTTACACTATTCCTTATAGTGTAAGAAATAGTCAAAACTATTATTGCTAACTAATTTTTATAAACAGCACGTAGAACAACATAACAAAATCAAGGATATTTTTAAATATGTAACTTGTGAGAAAATAATGAAAATTTTTGCTATGTTTATGATATTATGGATTAATATATATTACAATCAAAACGATATATGAAATCTATTTTTGTCAGTGGTCCGGTTTGTAGAATAGAAGGAACTGAAATTGATGATGAAAACAGTGGAAGCCATCACTGGAGGAATCCAGATAAAAAATACAGATTTTATTTTCTATACATTAGTGCTACAGAGAAGATGACAAATGATAGACCCACTAAGAAAGGGCAATCACAACCAAACTGGTTTTAAGAAAGAAAGGACAATGAGTTAAATAAAGGACAGAGATAAAATATGTAACAATATAAGATTTTGGAAAATTAGTGGATCTCATATGCATTATCAGTGGAGAGTCTCAGGATATGTTTTTGTTTATATAGTACCAAAGACTATTTTTAATTGTTTAAAAGAAAAAAAGTTGTTATTTATTGCAGCTTAGAATCTAAAGATCACTGACACAAATGAGATGTGAAAATTGCTTTGTGACAAACATTTTGCCCATTACAGCTATTTTTCTTCTTATTGTTCTATTCACATTAAAGGCGTGCCTAATGTGCCGAAAAAGAAAGATAATGTCAAGGAACACTATTTCAAGTTCCTGATTCTAATAAGAAATTGTTGTTTTGTCTGTAGATTTTAAATTAAGACTCTAATGTATTTCAACTATGACTAAGTGCAACTGTTAAGTATAATTTCCTCATAATATGCATCATTTATAAAATATAGTGTACAAACCCACATATACACACATATTAAAAATAAACATGCATGCACAAACAGACACAAGCATACACACATTTACCTGCACACACACACACACACACACACAAACAAGCACTATATTTCAAAAAGGAGAGTATACTTCTGTATCGTTAAGTTTAAAACCAAGAGTGAATGAAGTAATATAATCTAATGTGTAAGATCTATTTTCCAGAAGACAACAATGGTGTAAAACAGATGTTCCACTTGCAAGATACAACACAAGAAATGATAGAAAATGAAACTGTTTGGGACAAAGCCAAACATTATTGCCATCAAACATTAATGAATAATACATACTCTTGCTCATTAGTTAGTCCCTATATAATTTTCTCAACTGATGATAAGGTTTCATTGATATCTCAGGTTATTATGATTTTATCTAAGAAGTAGATATGAGATATAATATTTTAGGAAGCTTCTGCTGCATTAGATTTCCATACTATCCCTCAAGTAGAACTTAGTTTTAGCTGTCTCTTTTCGTATTCCCCTCCTCTGGTCCCCTCTTTCATCCTCCTCCATAATTGATCCTATTTTTCATATCACAGTAACTGCTTCCCAAGAATGTTCTACAGATTGACATAGAATGAGCAAGTCCATTCAGAATACTGAAGCCAAACATATCAATGTCTGATTTATGCACTGTTAATCATGTCTGAATTGTTACTTGTGATTATGGTTTTATTAAATTTGTTACCTTTCTTACAAAACTCTAGAGACAGTGTGAAACAATGAGCCTCCTCTGATAAAACTAACCTTAATTTATATTCTGATTTTTTATGAAAGTTTTCACAAGTAATAAAAAACATTGATACTATCTTATTTCTGTTTATTAAGCAAAATCATAATTGCTGGAGACATCAATGAAGCCCCTCTTTTCATTTGAAAAAAATTAAGTAGAAACCAACTTAAGAACACCAATTGGGTCCTGTCTCCCCGGGTTTTGTTGATTTCATTTAGATTCCCTTCATATATACCCAACTGGACATCTCCTATAACCAGATGAGCTTCTAGTCCAAGGAATGTGTTACATCTAATTTAGAATTTGCTCAAATGTGTCCAAAGGAATCACAAACAAACCAGGCTTTTGCTAAGACTGTAAGTTGCTCCCCACAAGCTAATATTAATGCTTCATTGCTGTAGACAACACCTATACAACTCATTGAACATGTTAAATCCAGCTGGGTCCAAATAGAGCCTTTACCTCTACCTTTTAGTTTCTCTGGTGTAGGGAGGCATTCTGAATGCTCTCAGGAGAGAGATATAAATACAGTCTCAGCCACACCCTCCTTGATACTCAATTATGCTCTACTTGCACAATATTCTAGGACAATGTTGGAACAAAACTTGTGAGAGTAACCAATATCTGTTTTGATTTAAGGGAGAGTCCATGGGATGGAAGCTATACTGGACATTGCTTAGAGACAAAAAAAAACTGAGGCTGTATAGCCCAGAAATCAAGGGTAAAAGCAAAAATTTGCCTTATAAAAATAGTAATAAAATGACTCCTGATGACATTGTGCTATACTCATAGAATGAATGTGCCATGCTCAGACATCATCAGAGAGGCTTCCTCCTGCAGTAGTTGGTAACATAGTGAAAATACAGAAACACACAGACAGATATCATGCACAGAAAGACAGTGCTATGAACACTTAGCCCTATTCTGGATGTCTCTATCAAATCCCTGTCCTCAGTCTCTAGGAAACCCTGTGGGAGTGCAAACGGATGGAATGGAAAAGTCAGAATGTATGGATGACTCGAATAAAATATTTCCTTTTATGTCAACATAATCAAAAATCATGATCAAAAATGAATGGAAATTACAGAAGCATGAATTGGATCTTCAGAGGTCAACATCTTGTGTATATCATGGTTTCACGTTTAGTGCTTTTATGTGATTTTTAAGTGTGAGGACAAGTGGATCTCTGATTCTTGAGCCTGTAAAAGTTTGCACCAGATGGAGGAAAAGGAAGTGAACACATACACTTATCTCTAACCCAGAAGCTATAGCTAATTGCTAACCAGTTGTAAATGAAAACTTCCTTTTCTTCAAGGTTGTCTCATTGCAGAAACAAGTTTAAGGAGAGGCTGAATGCCCAACAATACATGGCCAAGACAATGAACTCAGAGGTGTCTTTTGAGGTTCCTTGTCTCACAATGGAAGTTTAATATTATTATCTGATAAATTTTACTGTAAATCATATATTTTGTACAATTTAAAATAATATGAAGAAACTACTATTGAATGGACTTCTCAACATAGCTTTGACTTTAGTTATATTCGTTCTATTAATCGTGCATGTGAAAATTTAGAGTGCGCGTTTTAGTTCCTTTGCTAACAAATGTCATTTACCCTTTTGTGCACATGATAAAAATCAGTATTGAAAAATTTAGTAACTCCGCTGGTGAAATGAAGCTATTATCTTAGAGGATAACCTAGGTCTACCACATCACTAGACTAACATAATTTCTAACTACAATGTAAATTTTATTTTACCAAAAGTTTAGTGTCATTCTCATCAATTAAAAAGTTTTTCTTTGACCAGAATGAGAAAACTTTATAGAACCAAAACATGCCAAAATATATTGGTAAGTGATTGTGAGGTGCCAATTCCCAATAGATACATTACAGCACAACTCAAGCTCATGAAAATGCCCATACAAGGGTCAAGAGGATAGTAAGAGCCTCAAAATCAGGAAATCTGATGGGAGATTGTACCTCATTAAAAATCCAGGAATGTTAAGTCTATGATAGCTTAGCATTATGGAGAATTGATCTCTCCAAGGAGCAGCCCTATAATTTGTTGTCAATTGTCAACTGGTCAGTCGTGAATTCATAGAAAATCAGCAACCTAAATAGATCAGAATGTTATATTTATTTATTATTTCTACATACATGTATATATTTAGCAGTATTAACAAAGAAAAGGAGGCCATGAAATTGATAAGAAATTAGAAGGTGACATGTGAAGAATTAGAGGGTGAAACAGGAAGGGTGCAAATAGTGTAATTAAATTTTAACTAATTTAAAGAAATTAAACTTTATATATGTTTATGTATATGTGTGTGTATGTACATATGTAAGTATGTATGAACTATATGTTCTTAAAATTGTAGTTAGGATTTTGAGTGGTTAATTTAAACAAGTTTACTGAATTTTCTCATCTGTTCCAGATGATTAAACTAAGAACCAGGATCAGTTTTAAAAGTTTAATCTTGGTACTTTCATGGGCTGTTACTTTTACAACCACATGACTGTGAGACAAGCAGCTAGTCTCAGCTCCTGCAGTCTCATCTATTTTCATGCCACAACCATTATCACTCTAATCAGCACCTTGCCAGTAGTGTGCTCAGAATTACGTATGAGTTCAAAATAACAGTGTGGAGAACTTTTAAACCATGTATTATCTGAAAATCCTTGCTAATATCATACATTTCTGTAGAGTCTAAAGAGTAACACTTCTGTACAGGAGTACCCTATTTGTTACAATGAACTTCACATCCTTTTCTTGTCAGCTGCTTATAAAAGAATAACCTTGTCACAAAGAACAAGAAGGAAAAGTTTTGAATTGCAATTCTGTGAACTCTTAACAATATTAGAATGGCAGAAATTAAAAGTATACCAAAAGGAAAAGTATGTTATAGAAATTAAAACTCAGAAGACATGTTAATATGATTTGTTTTACTGATATATTTTAGCTCAAGCAAACAAAAAAATCTTTGGCAGTAATGAATTTAAATAATTTAGTAANTTTTATTCTTCACTACCCATTTTTGAAATGTCAACTGTGAAATGGTCATGAAAAATGAAGAATCTCACTTGGAACAATTTGGCTTTCTTTCCATAATGTTCATAGAGAATAATGTACAATTTCCAAATGTTTATTATATTATATGAAGCAATTATATTTTTAAATTTTTACATTAATAAATGTAATGTGATAGTAAAACCCAGTGAAATTTAAAGAACTATATAATTATTGGCAATCAACTGATTATTTATAGCTGTTTCGAAGAGCCTTAGAAATCCTGAATTGTAGTCAGAAAACAACATATATTCCAAGAGATATTCAATAAAAATCAAGAATCCCTATATTCACACAATTGTGTTATTAGAGGTCTACGTACTCTATGCTGACATAAATTTAAATGTAATTCAACCCTAATTTAATTTTGCATTGTTGGAAGCATAACATTACATTCATATCTCTGAATTTTTCTTTGTGTAACATTTTGTTTTTATTTTTATATTTTTTTCTTAATATGTCTACTTGCTTTTGAAATGTTGTTTTCTAGACCATTCTGTTTGGTTTTTAGAGTTTTTATAATAGTGTAATATGTATTCTCTATGCTTATTGTCTCTTTGATTATTGTTAGAAGAATATACATACTAATCTATACACCTACTATGGAAGGATAGTAGGTATATCCCTCCAGCAACCATTTGTTAATTGTAATTATTTTTTGTTATCTTCTACAGAAAAGATCACTTGATAAATGACACCTTCAAATCGTAGAACATGCTGAGTTCTTCAAAAGAAGAAAAAGTAAAATTCGATTATCCAATCATAATCATATAACAAAAATTCCCTCCTGTTTCATTGTTCATATCCACAGAACCCTCTATTTTTAATAAGTGATAGACTGAAAATCAAGCATAATTCTCTGATTTCTGGAGGCTGAAATTCTCGAGAAGCTGATAAATCTAATTTGTCATGGTAATATTCTATCTGTGTTTAGATAGATTTCTTCTTGCTTTCCTGGAGCTTTCTGCTTTGTCATAAAGCTACTAATATGTGCTTTCTCTAGTTTTTGATGTAGCTACTTTGTGCTATGTACATCTTCTTAGGACTTCCTTCACAGTGTCCCATTAATTTTGGTAAGCTGTATTTTCACTTTCATTCAGTTTTACAAAGTTTTTTCTTTCTTTCATGACTTCAGTCTTGACCCAGTTTGCATGCTGTAGTGAGTTGTTCAGTTTCCATGAGTGTGTATTTACTACACTTCTATTACTATTCATAGCCAGCTTTAATCCATGGTGGTCAGATGCATGGTGCTATTTCACTTTTCTCTTGTCCACTAAGATTTTTCTTTCAATCATAATGTGTGGTCAGTTATGAAGAAAGTACTATTAACTGCTGAGATTCTGAATATCTGGGTGATATACGCTGCAGATATCTGATATGTCCAAATGATTTGGGTTATTATTTATATGCAGTGTTTCTTTGTTTAATTTTTGTCTGAATACATGATTATTGGCAAGAATTGGAAACTGAAGTGACCCATTATCACTGTGTGAGAATCAATATGTGATTTTAATTATAATAGTGCTTCTCTTATGAACTTTAGGGTCCTTGTGTTTGGAACATAAATGTCTATAATTGTAATAACATGACTGTTGCATACATCAGTATTATACTAGTGTCCTATAATTACATATCTGAAGAAGATTAAGGGAGTCAAAAATTTTAACATGAATGCTGCATGCATTCTAATGACCTCATTCTGTATAGAACAGTTTATTATCAATTGGTGGTTGTAGATGGAAAAAGTCTCAGTCCTCTTCAAGAACAAGGTCACTAGTGAATTGCCCATGCTTTAATGGATCACACTACATCCATGCTCAGATACAAGTGCTAATTATATTCAGCTTATTAATAGTAACAAAAAGAAGGAACTGGAGTTTGGAGAAATTCCTTATGGTGGGATAACAAGAGGAGTTGAAGGGCATTAATGATAATGAATAATATCAAAGTACATTTACAAGCTCTGCAGTTTTCAATAAACAACTGAAGGAAATGATTTTTAAAGAGTTATTTCAGAAAAAATCCTAATGTTGATACATGAAGATATTTTAGTCTTATACATAAAAAGGCAAAATATGTTATGGCAGTGAATTTGTGACTTATATTATTGTTTTATTATATTTGTATAAAAACAAATGCAAAAGTAAAGTTAGAAAATTTTGGCAATGAGGCAGCAAGCTAACCCTTTTGTCTGCTAGGTCCCTGACAGGCAAGGGGCCCTGATCCTGTACCAGAAGATCCATTGGAGAGCATTTGAAGAAAGAGATTGGCAGGTGCCAATGGAAGAATTCCTCCAACAATCTGAAAAACAACATAACACCAAGACACAGCGAATATACAACAGGAAGACTTGAACACCCTAATCCAGAAGAAGTAGAAAAAATAGACATTATGAAAGCGACAGAGTCCCTTAAACAGCATGTGAAAAATTACATTAAAGAAATGGATGAGAAGAATAACAAAAACTTTGAAGAAATATGTAAAAGATAAACCTAGGAAACCAAAAAAAAAATAAAACCAATCAAACAGACGATGGAAACAGTTCAAGACTTGAAAACTGAAATGGATGCAATAAAGATAACACAAACCAAGGGCCAACTGGATATGAAAAATCTAGTTAAATGAACAGAGACGACAGAGGAAAGCATAACCAACAGAATACAAGACATAGAAGAAAGAATCTCAAATGCTGAA
>LOEQ01007094.1:106032-129323 GCA_001685075.1 Bramus lutescens | reverse complement strand
TTTTTTTTTGCTTTTCTTGGAGGAAGAAGTCTTTAGATTCTCAGTTGGGTATTCTTAAATGTGTTGCTAGGAGTACGAGAGAGAGGTCACGTGGTTGCAGGGGTGGGAGAGAAGCTTTGGCAAGGTGTGAAACAGGAGTGAAATCACACAGCATTGCTTGTCAGTGCAGACACTCAGCCATGGAAAAGCTTTCATCCTGTCTCTAAAAAAGAACGGTGCACTGGAATGGACTCTGGGCTTCTGTGCAGAGGGATAAAGAAGTCCTCAGAGGGTGGCATCAACCGAGAACAAAGATAATTACCAATCAAGAATGGGAAACTCTCGGAGTTAATTTTCTTTCTTCTCTCAACTGGTATGAAGATAATTCCTTGATGTCTCTGTAGTGATTGAGACACTGCCATGTAATCAGCATGCATTTTTGCTTTTCTCATTCCCTGGTGTCAGCACCTGGTAGGAATCTCTCACTTCTTATGTACTGGATCCTATACCATCATCTTCTTGGTGGCTCCAAGTAAGCAAGTCTGTGGGATCTCAGCTACTGGCTTTGAGACTTTATTTTACAAGCTGGTATTATTTTCTTCTTATTGATATGATATTGTGCTTTTCTTTTGCACACAACATTTCCTATTTGAAAATTTTCCACATACACACGAGGTATTTTGATCTGACCACCCTCACCACCTCCCTCCACTGCCCTCTCTTGCTAGGATTCACTGAAGCTTTTCCCTCCTGTCCTGCCTGCCTTGAAATTTTCTGAAAATTCACCTGTAAGCTTCCACATTGTATCCAGGATCTTAAAAGTCACCGGGGAATTGGCTTTCATAGCACATGTGTTTGCTGTGATGAGAGTGAATCCACATAGAGAATTGAATAAGGGCCTGTGCACCAGGCCTTCTGAACTTCGAAGCATCTGGAAGTAGCCCGAGGTTCTGCAAATGATCTGAAACCTGCTTAATAAGTTTATAATGAGGCATGTGGTGCTTTCAGGGTGGAGGAGGCTCAGGAAACGCTGTCGTCCACTCTGCTTTTGTAAACATCTAATGCCATTTGCTGTGGCACTGGTCTTCAAGTGATTTCATGCTCTGCTCTACTGATTCTCATTTTATGTCAGCCCGAGTTTGTATTAATAGTACGAGATTTGTCACTCATGCCTCCGAGTCTCTCCGTGAAGCCAGTCACAGCGCTCTTGAGATGTCTTTATGTATTAATCCGAACTCGGAAACTTTTCCTTTGTCCATTTACCATGATGGGCATAACAGATGCATAATTAAATAGCAAACATTTGAAAAGATGTGTTTTACCCTTTTGGATGAGAAAGTCGAGAGGGTTAGCTAAGCACTTCTAACCTTATATTTCAAGATAATGTTTTTATGACCACATGCTCGTCTCTGCCCTTGTTTTCTTTCCCTTAATAATGAAAACATTGCTTCTGGCATTAAGCGGGGGCCAGATAAACAGAACGGCTGTGCTCACTGCCTAGTAATCTGTTCTAACCGCATCGGTTCTCCCCTCCAGGACCCTGTGTTTCTTGGCATCTTTCCACTCACTGTTTGTCAGAGTTCCCACTCTGACGTAAAGGCCTCGCACGGAGTGACCCCCGTGGCAAACCTGTAAAACATTATACAACAGGAGTAAAGGCCCCTGTTAGCACCGTGGCTGGCCCAGCACAGACAAATGGCAGCAAGGGTATTCTGAAAGGAAGACATGGCTTGACAAAGAACACAGTCTCTTGCATAAAGGTTTATGCTGGCACTGGTTGCTGTTTATAAAACCTGATGCCGGGGCAAGACTTCTTTCCTTCCATTATATCGTTATTTTACTGCCTAAACCCATCACTTCATACAGGGAGGTGGCTGACTAATATGCAGAAACAGACATTTTATGTCTGTATATATAATGCTGAAATGAAAGACAAAAATGTCCTAAGCCACAAAGTTTCTCAGGCTCCACCTTCTCTGCTGGAAGTGCTCTGGCCTCTGATGGGGAGTGAAGTTGTGTGGGAGAACAGACCCCCTCCTCTGGAGCAGGAATTAAATAATTAGTGTATACCTGGGCTTTTGGATACCCTGGGATTTTAATAGTGTTTTGGATCACTGTTGTCTATTTTTTTTAACTGGAAGTACTGACTCTCAATTGATAAGAAGAATTATGCCAGGAGGAACTGGCAAGATGGAAGGTTTTCGCATCCTTACCCACGGGCCTGTGTTGCCCAGATTTCAGAGTACTCCTATTTTCACTTCATTCCTGTTGTTGAAACCCAGCTTCTAGCCTTATGGAGGATATAGGTGTATTCTGTGGTCTGAGCAAGCACAGTGGTGTTGAATATTGAACTCTATGCTCATGGTGGCAGTTGGGTTGTTGCTCGTTGGAACCAAGTCACAGTAAAAAATACAAGGAATATAGAAGCTGGTCAAGTTAAATGAGAGAATCTGCTTCTATAGAGGTTCTCTGTCTCCCGTTTATTATGGATTCTTTGTGATTTTGATGTTTGTCATGCTCAAGGTAATTGATATGGCAATTATCTTTCTGGGCCTTGTTGTGTCGATAGTAATTTAATAATGAGCCTTTACTAATTAAGGGACAATCTTTGTAGATACAAACCCATTGGCAGCTGAGGTCACTGAGGCAGGGAGAGGTAACTGACCTTCCTAAACACACTCTTGGTAGTGTAGCCTGAGCTGGGATCTTAACATCCAACAAATAGGTATCAACAACACATTTGTGAATAGTGTGATATTAAAAACTGAGTGTAGCCTGAGACTTTGCATTTTTAGTGGAAACTGCTATGACCTCAGGGCTCTGGGACTGATCTTACTGGGTTGGTGGCAAAGACAGGGACTATCTGACAGGCTGACCAACCCTGATCCTATCCAGGCCCAGAACCAGGGTTATGTGTTGGCCCATCCCATCATCTACCTTACATGTGATCTACTGGAGCGTGGGGTGGGGGTCAATCCTGGGGACCCAGGGTTACAGGATCTTCATGATACAAGGCAGCAATAGGATGTCCAGGAAAAGTCCCAGTGAGAGTCCAGCGTTGATGCTGCTGCAGAGACCAGGGACTTCAGACAAGACCAGTAATCATTTTTAATAAACACTTTATTAAAAATATTTTGTAAAAATATATGGATGGATAAAGGGGTTTACTGCATAACTCACTGTTACATTACAGCTTCAATGATGAGATTTTCCTTTTCTTCCTTTCTCCCCCATTTTTCTCATAAATTTTATTTTGTTTTGTTTTGGGGTAGAGGGAGAGATGGGTGATATTGGGAGGCATGCTGTGAAAGACGTAGAGACTAAAAAAAATGGAAATGACAGGCATACATATAGAACATCTCGGGATGATGTGAGCCGTAAGGTATGATGAAGATGCACTAGCAATGGTTGGGAAACTCAGTGCATTTATCAACTACAGAATAGGGAGGAGGTGGAGGTAGGGTTGGGGGTGAATGTCTCCAAAGAGAAGTGGTCTTGGGTTGCAGTCAACATCAGATAAGGAAGCTGCAGTTGATGCTGCGCACACTGCTTTTAGCTAAAGGTTAATCATTTGTCAACACCTTTACTCTGAGCACGGGAGTCTTTACCGTTTATGAGCTGGACCCAGGGAAACCCTGTCCATTCTCACGGCTGAGACACTGGGTCCTTAACATGGCCATGTTCCTGTCAGCAATACACATTCACTCAAGACTTCATCTGCCCCCTGCAAAAAACATACTGTTCATAGAGAAGAGACTATGTTTTAAATGCTATTTAAAAATTTTTTATTATGTGTAGGCATGCATGTCTATCTAGAGATACGCGCCCGTGGGAGTACAGCACCAGTGGACACCAGAAGAGGGCGCTGGTATGTATGGAGGTCATTAAATTAGAGTGAGTTCATGTAGTGTGCCCTTCTCCAATAGGATTAATGCCTGAAAGAGGTAGATACAAACATACAGACAAACACACTAAGGGACGATGGCCCTTGGAAGCAGAGGGAAGGTTCTGATAATGTATCCATAGACTAAAGAATGCCAGCATTGCTAGCAAAGCATTGACAGCTAAGATGTGAGAGCAAGGAGCTAGGCTCTGCTGACGCCCTGTTCCGCAGCATGGTGGGATGAATTGCTGTCCTCCTGAGACTTTCAGCTTGCTGCCCTAGCAGGCTCCCATTTTTACGTTACTGCTTGAGGCCATTGGAAGCACACGAAGGTTATCAGCTCTGCACCCAGTTTGATCCCCACGTTGTGGGCTCTGCATCCAATTCTACAAATCACTTTTTTTTTCATTTTTTCCCCTTTGAAGTATCCTATTTCATAAATTGTTAAGAGACTATCAATATAGTATTATCCTTGTTTTTCTTATTTTAGTTACCCCTGTACACAAACACTGTAAAGATTTCAGTTGCAGACTTATCTATTTAAATGCACATTTGAACTTGAAGAAATAAATACTTTTTTTAACTTCACACAGTTGATCAATGAAGTCCAATGAAAACTATGATTGTGTCTCTTGTTTTCTTAGTGTAGACAAACAAACTAAAGCTTACAATCTTTGCCGCAATCCATAGTCCTATGGGTAGCTACACTTGACCTTCCTCCAGATATGAAGAAACTCATACACACTCTATGTTCCATAAAATAATTTCAGTATAGCCACCGAATAATAGTTTCAAATATAGTGTTGAAGGATTGACTAGAAGGATGAGTTCATATCGATTACTCCATAATAGATTTTTAATAAGAATTAGTACCGTGGAAAAAGACCTCATTAAAAAATATTATGCTTTTAAATTAATCTTAATTGTCAAACTAGGAGAAATGTGCAGACCTCACTAAGCTCAACACATTAAAGCCTAGAACAGAGATCTATCATATCCAGCCGCAGGCTTTCTGACATCCACAAGTTCATGTGGTGCTAAAGCAGTGTTAGCAGCCCTAGAAAGCACCCATGTTTGGAAACCCTTCCTGCAATCTAAGTTTTTTTTATTTATTTTTATTGAGCTCTACATTTTTCTCTGCTCCCCTCCCTGCCTCTCCCCTCCCCTTCAATCCTCTCCCAAGGTCCCCATGCTCCAAATTTACTCAGAAGATCTTTTTGACTGTTCTATTAGACCTTGGAGTAAGTCAGAGTTGGGATCCCCAAGATAAAAGAGAGGTTTCCTGTCTGGTTTGGATTTCTGGAAGAAAAACACTCTTCTTTATGACAACATAAAGCCTGTTTCTTTGGTATTTTACCCCAAACCAAGGTTCTTGGATCCTCAGGCCAATAAGACTCTCCAAATCCAATGCATGAATTTCTCCTATTACTCTATAGTTTATAAGATAATAGAAGCAATCATTTCAAAGTGATTCGTATTTGATATAAATAGAGTGCTCCTTAAATTAAAGGTAGTTATTTTTATGCTGACCTTGTTAAATTTGCAAAGTGTATAGTTAATACTTCAAAAATTATTTCACACAAAATAAATTTCTTCTTGTAATCACCACATCAGATAACAAAACATTTTTGCTTTTTTCCCTGTCATTTAATGCCATTATTTCATAGGAATGAATAAAGAATCAGGTCAAAGAAATCAAATGGGTTCCTGAACATTGCCAACTTAGTACAATCAAGATTTAACCCTCATGATGAAATTCACTTGTGTGTGTGTGTGTGTGCGTGTGTGTGTGTAAGAGAGAGTGTGTGTGAGAGTGTGTCTGTGTGTGAGTCTGTATTACCTTTTTCATCTTTGGGTGATACAACATCATCAGGGAATTTTAATATCAATGAAGAAATTGGAAATTATTATGTAACCAAACTATTCAAGAATTTTGCCGTCTAAAGTAACTGAAGTTAATTGAACACACAGAGACTCTGATCTCAGAGACCTTGTTTTGAGGTGCAAATCCCCGTTAACTCACAAACTGTTCCCACATCTAAAATTTCATTTTCATTAAAAAATATCTGAAGTATATAATGAGTTGATTTTTTTGGACATACCTTTCGTGCTGTAATCAAATGTGAAAGATGTTTCCTATAGCTGTCAAATGGGGAGATTTTCACCTTTAATTCTCCACTTCAGCCCTACATCTGCAAACAGCAACACAGGAAGCAAATACACTCTAGGAAACCTATTAATTGATTCATTTCCTAACCTATTCTGGGGATGGAAAGAAAGCATCTGTGCAGAGTCATCTTTGCTAAAACCCATGGAGAGAGCTGTAAGGGAGAGGGACGATAATGCATGGAAGATCTGTGATGGGAAGAATGATGATGTGGACACCTACACTTATGGAGTTCTTGCTTAGAATGAACAACCATTGGTAGATTGCATGAATGTTTGAAGGGTTAACTTGACCTTAGAAGTTACTTTGAGTTACCACCGTCAGCAGCATTTTTAAAGAGCTTGGTAGTCATGTTTTGCATATAAGAAGGTTTGGACAGAGTCTCTTATTTAAAAATGAATAGCTTTTTAAAAAAATTATTGAGCTCTACATTTTTCTTTGCTCCCCTCCCTGCCTCTCCCCTCCCCTTCAACCCTCTCCGTTGCAAAAACAGGAATCACTCTTAACCATTAAACCATCTCTCAGCACCTCCCATTTGTTCATGCTTTATTATCTGACTCTTCTGTACTTGTTACTTCTGGAATACCACAAGGTGCCAGGCTAAATGAGTAGAAGGCAGATTCACCATAAAATTTGCATAGTTTTGAATAGACATGTATTGGACAGCATGAAAATATACACATTGTGAGGAGTATCTTGTTCCTTCAGTCAGCCCTTATTTGTGTTCTTTAGTAAATAAAACTCCACCTCAGGTCTGAGTCCTCACCTTCCTGTTCTCCTCATTCCTGGCACCTGTCTTTAGATGGATCCTCCTTAGCCCTTTCCACTTCCCAGATAGTAAGTCAATTTAGAATATGTCTTTGTCTCTGCAGACGTCAACCTTCACTGACTCCAGACAATTATGTCCAGTTTTTTAGACACAATCTTACTTAAGATCGAATATGAACACACAACATTGCTTTTGAATTTTTGGTGCAAGTATTCCAAGTCTTGGTCCACTATATCAGAAGTTCCACACTGTGTATCTAGAAATACCTACTCTTTCCTACCTGTATTGTGAATATAGATTATTTGTAAAGAAACTCTCACTTTCTAAACAGTTCACTGATGTACTTTTATCATTTGGAACTGGTGTTTTATCCTCCAATTCACTCTCTATATACAGTACAGTTCATTTGTATAAGGCCCCCTTCACATAAATGAAAGTGTGTATGTGCATGCGTGCATGCATGTGTGTGTGTGTGTGTGTGTGTGTGTGCGTGCGTGCGTGCAGGTGCCCATGGAGGCCAGAAGATGGCATTAGATATCCTCATCTTGGAGTTACAGGCAGTTGTGAGCTGTCTGATGTTTGTGTTGGGAACTAAACTGTAGTTCTCTGCAGACACAAGTGCTCTTAACTACTGAACCATCTCTCTAGTCCATTTCCACTTTAAAACTGCTTTAAATGGATTGTATACCTCTGTGTCATTGAGGAATGGATATTTTAAGAGATATAGCATAGTACCATAGTTCTTCAGCTACAACATTGCTTCCCTATACAAATGGAAATTCTATTAAGGTAAAGACTCATGTTGATTTATTTTTGTCTCTCTAATGCCACTTGAGTCTAGCTGGTGGCAATCACTGTATACTTAATGAGTTAATGGATGGAAAGGTTTCTGCAGTAAGAGTCCCCTCATCAAAGAATGTCTGCCCCTTTTTAAAATCTGTTATGCTTTCAGATCCTCTTTTTCTGTCTTTCTCCAGTCTGGGAGGTGGTATAATCTACCTCTGATGGGTAGAGTGGGCCAAACAGCGAGGCATGTCCATTAAGTCCCCTTGAAAGAACATCTGCCATGGGATTAATGCTTTTATCTTCTCATCTGAATTCACATCAGTACTTTCAGTTCAATATCTGGATGGCAGAGGCCCTCTTGCTAGTCTATGTGGTTAAAAGTGGAAATTGGGATGCTTGGCAGCAGCTCCAGGCCTTCAGATGTACTTTCCTGATCCAAGGTCCAAGCTGTATTTGAAACTTAAGTGACCTCTTTCTTTAAGGGAGACAGAGATTCCCCACAACCTTTGAGGTGTGAATATTGCCTTCTTCAGGACATTACAGGTTGATTTTCTTTTATTAATTACACCTGTTAATGCCATGCCAAACCCCTGCAGAAATGAGAACTTGGTCATGATCATGAATGTTTGGTTTCATTGGCCATGAAAGGGTGATAAGTATTTCCTTGGTGAGATTAGAAGAGAAAAATAATAAGCTTATATTTTTAATTCAGTGTTTAGAAAAAGTTTCTTCTAAATCATTTCTGCCATAATGTTCTTTCTACAAGAACTATTGTCATACAGACCATCTTTCTAAATCATAGAACACATAGATATAATCCCTACTTTTAAATGTCTTGTCTTACATTTTTTTCTTACCTTAAATATATCCTGAAGTTTTAAAATCATATAGAGGTTCTGTGTATCTTGACCCCAAATTTGTCCTTTCCCATGGTCATACTCTGTGCATACCTTCAAGCTCAGTTTACACAGAGCCGTCTTGTGTTTACAACAGCCATCACTATTTCCCCTGTTGCTTATGGCCATGGTGGCTATTACAGAATAGAAACTCTAAGACATTTATGAAAGGTTGTATATTCGTCAAAGCATTATTTGAAGAGTGGATATAGGGTGTCCTCACGTATGTGATTTCACAGTACCTGCTCATTCTTGGGTGGAACAACAGAAAGCAAAGAGTCAGTGCTAGCACTTAAAAGGCAGATCTTGCTATACCTATCTGTCTCTAAGACCTTCAGTGTATGCTTCCTAGTAGGGAACTCTGTAGGGTGTGATTCCATCACTGATGAAGGGATGGCAATGAATGATACTACTTAATGGATTTGAGGTTTTTTTTTTTTTNGAACAACAGAAAGCAAAGAGTCAGTGCTAGCACTTAAAAGGCAGATCTTGCTATACCTATCTGTCTCTAAGACCTTCAGTGTATGCTTCCTAGTAGGGAACTCTGTAGGGTGTGATTCCATCACTGATGAAGGGATGGCAATGAATGATACTACTTAATGGATTTGAGGTTTTTTTTTTTTTGAAGTGATGCATTTGCTAGGTGGTGGTGGTGCATGCTTTAATACAAGCACGTGGGAGACAGAGGCAGGCTAATCTCTGTGAGTTCAAGGACAGCCTGGTCTACAAGAGATAGTTCAAGTACAGGCTCCAAAGCTACAGAGAAACCCTGTCTCAAAAATACAAAAAAAAAACAAAAACAAAAAAAAGTGCATTAAAGAATCAGTCAATAACATGCTTGCCACATAAGCAAGCATGAGAACATGTATTTGATTCCCAGAAGCAACAATAAATAAAAGTCAATATAGCATTACAAGATTATTGTTTGCATACATTTTTATGTTTGATTTTTTTTTTCAATTTGACATGAAGACATCTGGAAAAGGGAAATCTTAATTGAGAAAATACTTCCATCTAATTGGCCCGAAGTCAAGTCTGTAGGTAATTTCTTTTTAATTGCTGATTGATGTTGTAGGGCCGTGCCATCATTGGGCGGGTGGTCCTGGGTTGTATAAGAAAGCAGAGCGAACAAGCCATGGAGCGAGCCAGTGAGCAGTATTCCTCTATGGTTCACCTTCAGTTCCTTCCTTGAGTTTCTACCTTGACTTCCATCCATAGTGGAGTGTGATCTGAGATCTGCAGGCTGAAATAAACCTTTTCCTTCACAAGTTGCTTATGGTCATGGTGGCTATTACAGAATAGAAACTCTAAGACATTTATGAAAGGTTGTATATTCGTCAAAGCATTATTTGAAGAGTGGATAGAGGGTTATTAAAATAAGTTTTAACTGTACACATCAAAGCTGAACTTAACACTGAAGTGTTTGGAGAGAGACTTTGCTCTCAGGGAAAAGGACAAATAAGAGCTACCGTGCAGACCACAGTTAAGATAACAAACCCATAAAAGGGCTGATATTGCATCTCTTTGTGGAGAAGTCCTCCAGCCAACTCAAAAATAAAAGCAATGTGAGTACTTAACATAACCCTTTGACTTGGCAAGCAGAACAAATATAAGTGGAAAAATTCCTAAAGCCTTCCAGAGAGGCTAGTGAGAAAAATGCAGAGCCCTGTGCACAGATATCTCCCTTCTATTAGAAATCAGATATCCAAGGATGGCGAGATTGCTCAGTGGGCTGTGATGCTTGCCCCCAAGCCTAATGGCTTGAGCTGGATTTCTAGGATCCACATGGTGGAAGCAGAGAACAGATTCCCTTAAACTGTTCTTTAACTTCAACATACATGCTATGGCATACTCATGCTCATAATGCTTACACACATACACACACACACACACACAGATACTACCAGTATAAAAATAAATAAAACATGCTAATATATGCTCATTAATACAGCTAAAGTATCTTAATGTCTTAAACACGGAGAAGTTAATTATAAGACTGTAGAGCTGGTTTAATGCTAGTGCTATTACAGAGCTTGTAACTTTGGTTCTAGAGCACAGGGCACATGCCTCACAACCACCTGTAGCTCCAACTTCAGGGTGTCCAAAGCCACTTTCTGGCCTCCTAAGGCATCTGCATTCTTGAGAACATACCTACATGAAGATTAAAGTATACAAATAATTAAAAATAAGTTTTTAAAAATGTTAATTATCATCCTCTATTCCCCCAACATTTCAATAATAATACTCAGGTTTAAGTTAGGATGAATTTAACATTTGTTCTAAAAGAGATTTTTCATATCGGATGGGTGTGTAAATAGGAATGATGCTGAAATAACACATCTCCCTAAAATACAATAGCTTTTCTCTTCAAGCCACTCCTTTGCAGAGCAAAATTTAAGACCTAAATCTGACAGTACTGTAACTCTGGAAGTTACACAGTAGTATAACGTTCAGCTTGACACATTCTCTCTGTGCCTCTCTGTCTCTCGGTCTGTCTCTATGTGTATGTGTGTATCATGTGTGTACGTGGTGTTTGATTCCCACTGTTCAGTTTTCCCCTGCATCAATGAATCACTTATCCTCTGTGTGAATCTGTCATGTGTCAACTCATGCCCATCTCAGTGCACACAGTGATTAGATTTTTATCCTGAAACCAGTGATTTCAGTGGGAGACAGGCAAGAGCTAGTCCTGAAAGACCATTTCATGTTGCAGTAACCACAGGAAGCAGATACAGTGATGTAGTTATGTATGAGGAACGGCAGGGAGGCCCAGGCTATACTGAACTGTGGTTTACTCCCAGTAGCAAGCCTGGCTCAGAGTAAGTGCCCCATGCTGGTTGGTATGAGATGAGGGGTAGTGAGGTGGGTGGAGGGATTGTAGGACAGTTATGGAAAGTGCCCCCATGAGCTGCTGATGGAGATTGAACAGGAAGAGTGAAAGCTAACTGTGTTAATGTATTAGGATGGGGCCTGGGAAGACAGCTCTGCCATTATTGTGTTTGTTACTCAGTCAAGTGGCCCAGAGTTCAGTTACAAAATCTGCACAAATGCTGGGTGTGCATGGTGGCCCATCCGTAATTAAAACCAAGGAAAGCAGAGCTGGGAGCACTGGAGTGAGCTGGCTAGGTTGACTGGCTGCGCTGGTGAGCTCTCGGTTTGACGGAGAGATCCTACCATTGTAAATGAGGTGGAAGAAGTAAAGTAAGTCTCCCAACATCATCTTTAGGCCTCCATGTACACAGGCACATCCATCCTGTACACATGAGAGCATGCATATATGCGCATATGGCAGATGCGCCCACGCACGCACATGTGCACACATAAGGAAAAAAAACAGAAAAAGAATGTCATCTCCTTCCATCATGTGGATCCTACAAAGTCAGGTTGGTTGGTTTGGCAGCGAGCACCTTTAGCCACCCAGACTTCTCACTCATGCTTCCCTCCATTTTATAAACGAGAAAACGGAACTTAGAAGAAGTAACCTCTGCAGATCCCCAGCTCTGGTAAGAATGAAACCAGGCCCTACTGACAAGAAATTTAACCCCATCACCCATTCCTGTCATGCGGCACCGTGAAGACTCAATAGACACACCGTCATGGGCACAGCACCTCACGTTACAGGGCCTGGATTGCAGAGGTTGTGGAGAGTGGTTGGAAATAAGGTGTCCGCCAACTTAATGAGCTCAGTTTTAAAAAGCATTTCCTGACCATGACTTGCGAGTTGAATAAATAGCCCTGGTTTCTCAGAGCTGCCTCTGACCATCTTTCAAAGACAAAAACTCTCTTTTCATACTAACTTATGAACAGAGTTATCCTAAGGTGCATACGTGTGTGTATGTGTGTGGTGAGTGTGTGTGTATGCACATGAGTGTTTGTGATTCAAATGAATTGTTTGAGCATGTGGAATTTGCAAAACTTGAAAGCAGTAATAGTCAAATCACTGCTCAACCTGAGCAGACTTGTGACGTTGTGACTTTAGCTTGCACTATCTTGCAAATTTATCATCCTCTGATAATAGGATCTTGGACATTGACAGTAAGTGTTAACCAGAGCATCATGTGACCTCTTCCATTTGTCAGTTGTCAATAGAAATAGAGGTAGTCAGACAAAGAGTCACCCCAATACTATGGGAACCTACAGTGACATTCAGGGTTCATGTTTTAAAGCCACATAAAGGTGAATTCAACAGCTGTTTCTACTTATCCAGCTTTAAAAGAAGTCCACTGATATAATTCATATGAATTACAGTTTTATTTTAAAAGTCATGCTGTTTTCATTTTTAATCATTTTTAATAGCTTTCGTTAAAATGGTAGGGTAAAGAATTTCCTCAGGTTCAGTTAGTTAGTCATTCATAACAGCTTGAAATGAAGTTGTTTTAAATATTTTATATAGTAAAAGGTAAGTTATATATTAACAATTATATTTATGAACACATACAAACTACATACATATATATACACACACAAATATATATATATACATAAAAATATGACCAAGCACACATGCATACACACAGATATGGTTATAGCCACAGATGTAAGCTATTTTGCTTATTAATTTTAATACTGGATTCAAAAGAATTATATGATGTTTATACCAAATTCAACATATCAATATATTTTATGAAGAAAGAGGTGATCCAAATTCAAGAACAAATAAATCTTTTTGTTTTAAATTTTTTTGGTCCAACTGACGCTGTTTCCAGATTTCATTATTTTCCCCCAATTTTCTAACTTTTTTCCTAAGAAGAGATCATTTTTCTAGATTAATTTCATGAAATCTTCACTGTAGGTTTGACTGAATTTTAAAAATTTTCTGTGGAAAATAGCCATGAATGAGTCTTTTCATGAGCTGTTATGTAAATGGAATTTAAATCCATAAAGAAACTGAAAACTGTTAGCCCGATCCAGTCTAACAGCAAGTAAATATTTAGAAACAGCAAATGACGTCCCACATCTTTTTGTTTCCTACATAATTATCCAAATTACCAGAAATAATACAAGACATTGTGTAATAAACTGTAAAGTACAGATTTGTGATTGCACTCAGAAATTATCAGTGATTTCAGTTTCGTCTGAAGTCTGCGGACTTAATAAATTACAGTCATAATGCCTTTATGTTTTATTTTAATAGAAATTGTTTTGTTTCATCTACCCAGAATGTATGAAGTTTTTCTCATGAGGTGTTCTAGAATATTCTCATAGAATTGGGAGGAGTGATTCTTAGATTGTTAGTTTGCTTTACTTTTTTTTTTTTAAATCAGGTATTTTGTGGCAATGTGGGGATTGAACCTAGGACCTTGTGCATGCTCTACTACAGAGGTGAACCCAGCTTTTTGTTTGCTTGTGTTTCTAGACCTATTGTTTGCACTGAGAAATTGATTGTATTTCCAACTAGTAAACAATAAATGTGAAGGTTGAAGCCAGACTTCTGCTTGTTGAGCCAACGTGTAGCTTTGCCCCCAGGTGGTCTTCTCAAAACATTGATTAGGGTTCAAATGCCCTTCTTACTAAGCTATCACCAGCTTCCCCCACCATAGGGACAAAATATATTAAAATATAGGGTTTTCCAATTGCCTTATAGAAAATCTGTCTCAATCTGATTTGTGAAGCTGTGTAGAACTCATGATTATGCATATGTACTACATATGACTTTAATTCATGATGCATGACAAATAGTTTTAATTTTGAAGTTGAGCAGATTTTGTAAGTGTGTATTGGTCTAGTCAAGGGATGAATTTTTCCTTCATTCAAGTCTATTTAGAAGTACCTACATATATCTGAATTGTACTCTTCTGAAAGAACTCAATGGTGGTGACAATATGAAATGATCATTTGTCAAGGTAAAATAACAGATGAGTATATTTGCTGTACCAAGATCATGTAACTCATAAGTCAACATCATGTCTGAGGTGAGATTTGAAGCAGTTAACCTGATGAATTCATAAGGATCATCACTTCTTACTCCTGATTAATGATTCAGAAGTTCTTACAAGGAGCCTCGAGGTTGGGAAATTGCACCCTTGTTACATTTTCATAGAACGTAGAGCTAAATATGTGCAACTAATTTATGCTGAAAGAGTGAATGGATGGATGAGTGATTTCAGGAATGAATGTGTGGTACTCATGAGCTGAGCCAAAAGAAAAGTAGGTAGCTAAGCAGCAATATCTGCTTTACTGTATCCTTAGAGATGATTGCACAGCTATTGGCGTGAAGTATCACCAATTTACAGTGTTTAGAAAATTACATTTTTATCCTGTTCCAGTCTTAAGAAAGTTGGAGAATATGAGAGGAAGTAGATTTGAAGAAATAAATCTATCTCACTAACATCTGCAAGGAGTTCCCAAATGAAGGAAGATAAACTCTTGCGTCTTTCTTTCTCCCCACCAAAATGGTCCTGTGCCAAAGACCCAAGAGACTGTGGAATCTGATTATTTACGCTAACAGCAAAACAGTAGGAAAAAGAAGCAATGTGATTTGCCCCTAACTGACCTAGATTTTAATTTCTGTTCAATTACTATGTAATTGCTTCTACCCTGCATCTTTGAATTCATTTTATATTCATAAAACAAAGTCACATGATTCTTTTAATAACAAAAGAGAATAAATTATAAGAAAAACGTTCAGAAAATCACAAAACAGATTGCGGAAAATCTATTTTATAGAAAATTGCTAATCTTTCTTTAAGCAGAAAGAAAGGTTCCATGGAATGCTTAAATTAAATCTCCTTCCTTGAAGACTTCCCCAGACTTTAATAACCAGTGTGGGCTGAAATATCCCTGGTGGAATCTCCGCATACAGAATCATGAGTGTATTTCTTCTTACAGGAAAGAGCTATTAAGAGGGATGGCTGATTGATCAGTAAGAGTTCCTTCACCGAGAATTATCAGTGCACACATGGCCTAAATGTTATGCGTAATCCAGATGTCATTTCACTAATATTTGTAAGATTTAGCAGCATAAGGTTAGTGAACTGGTTGTCATTGTGATGGGGGAGGCAAAGGAGAATTATTAAAACATCTGAACTCAAGTGTTAGAACATTACACTTAGCAGAGACATAGGACTTGCTGTGGAGCAGCTGAGGTTTCAAACACAAACTCATCTGAGTTGCTGCATGAAGTCTTCTTCCTTCATGGTCTGGACTTACTACTGGCGGCCAGATTAGAGTCAGGATCAGAGGTTCAGGGTGGATGGAGTTAAGGACCTCATGACTATCTGTGAAAAGAAAAAAGTCTCCACAAATTTCGGTCCTTCAGTGGGTTGTGTTCAGGTGTGTAATGCTCTATTTCTGAAGAGGGATGGTTCAACTGGCAAAATAGTTGCCACACAAGCACAAGGACCTGAGTTCAACCCTGAGAACCACCCCCTGAACACACACACACACACACAAAACCAACCCCCCCAAAATAACAAAACAAACATCAAACAAAAACAGAAACCAAAGTGTAGTATAGTAGCACATGCTGGTAATCATGGTGCTTGGGGTAGCAGAGATAGGGCTCCCTGGAGCTCGCTAATTAACCAGCCTAGGCTATGTGGTGAATTTCAGGCCAATAAGAGAACCCATCTCAAAATCAAAAATGGTAGATGATAGCTAAATACCAATATCCAAAGATAACCTCCCACTTCTAAACACTTTTAACATGATAGTTCTAAGGAACTCTTGTTTCTTGCTGCTTTTTCTGACAATGTAAGAAGGAGAACACAGGAAAGGCTCTATTGCCCTGGGATGTTCACAAAGGTATTTTTTTGATCCTGGGAAAGATTCTGAAGGCAAGAAAAACTGGGACTACTAACTTGAAAAAGACTCACTTGCTTTACCCTGTCACAAAGGATACCAGGACACAGTTGGTTGGGTATGGAGGAACTGTATGCTCCCTAGAGGTTATTATTTTAAGGGCTCTTGACTTTGTTCTGTCTAATGTAACTAACTAACTCCTCTGCCTCCCCTGTAAAACCTTCAATAAAGTCAACATCACTGATAATACCTTGTAACCTAAAGCTGATGTAAGGGTGTGGGGTATTGAAGAAACTGTAATGAAGGATGTTTATGAGGCAGGCAGGTAGTTATATCTGGTCCACCCAAAGGCAGCAGTTAATGTTTCCTAGTTTATGCATTTAATTATGAAGACAGTAAATTGTTTTCCATATGATCTATATTATATCTGGCAAAGTCTCAGGTCTTGAATGTAGAACCCAGGAGGGCTAAGAAACAAAGTGTAGGAGACACTGTGATTATGTTGGCTTATATCTATCTGACTTAGTCAGATGAAAAGCAAACTTCCACTGCCCCTTGCTTGAAGAGCACAGGGTAGTATTGACATCCCACTCTTGACAACAGTAGACAAAGAAAGGAGCATCAAGGAACAAAGCAGACAGGGCTGTGCTGGTCCGAATGCTCAGTTGCATATCTCCCCAGTCCTGAAAGCTTCACCTTGGCAACCTTTAGGCAGATGGAACCAGCAAGGTGGTTATATTCTCATACAGAATTCTGGAGTGAGAAAACCTACCTACCAATAGATTGAAAAGCATGTGCCAGAGAGATAGCATGCCAGGGCTAAATAAATTTGAACTTGCTCATCACACTGAAAATGCCATGGCCATCAAACTAAACATGGAGCCCAAAGGCCATACCCATCCAAGCTCTGATCATTTTATGAGTCTCTCCCTCCCCTCACTCCATGCGAGGCTGAGAATCCTGCTCAAACACTTACATGTGCTAAGCAAGTGCTCAATAGGATAGGCCTACTCCATGAGGCTCAACTAATTATTTTTCCTCCATATCTTTTAAAATAACATGCTAGGAATAATTTCTTTTTTCTCACAGAGTCTCAGTTCTCTTGCAGCTTTGCAGACTTTCATTAACCACTCTTATATAAACAAACTAATAACGGGAGAAAGTGGCAAGGTGAAGCTCTATCAACATCAGATGAAAACATCTTACCTAAGGAGACACCATGCCAGCCCTTGTCATTTCTCACGGCACTCTTAAAAATATCTGTACTCAGACAGAGCCTTTGTGTTTCCCTGTTGCCTTCTGGCCACTCCTGTGAACTTCGTGAATTCTGTGCTTGGCAGCGGTTTTGTTTTCCTTGGAAGGCAGCGTTGTGCAACATACTGCTAGCTGAAGGCTGTGATGCAGAAATTTATTATTGTGAATAGGATGGAAAGAAGGAGGAATTTATTCTGTAACGACAAAAATGACTCAGTGTCAAAGGGCCGGGATGTTCTGAATGCTTCCTGGGACGAGCTTGTCTCTCTTGAAGAACATGTAGTTTGTCCACCAGGAATAAATTTAAATATCTTTATTTTGCTCTTCTTGGTTCATGAGAACTGAAAAAAGATACAAAAGACACCCCCACACACACGCGCCCTGTCTCTCTCTCAAGACTTCTTCATCCTATGGAAAGATTTTTGCCTGTCATGTGTAGGGTTATCCTTGGTGACCTATGCCCTCAAACCTTCTGATAAGATACTTATCAAGTGTCACTCCTCCAAGGAGAAATCACAGTGAATAGCCAGGGGAAATGTGTTAATAGATGGTGACAGATAGACAGTTTTCTCCTTCTAGTTAAGTAGCCATGTACCCTTTAATGAGAGCATGCCTGCATCCCCAGACCTTTTGTATTTTCCAAGGCTCATCTCTCTCTCTTATATTTAACACAACATAAAGTCATACACACTGCTCTCAACAAAGGTCTATCTCAAAAGGAGTTAATACTTTCAGATAGGTTTTCCAGAATTGCTTAGGTGCCCCTCTGCTATTCATTTATCTCAAAGATTTATTCCATATGGGATAGATTGAACGAAGAAAAGTGTCCAGTTTCTACTTCTGTTCCTTGTTGTCCTTGGCCCACGCATGTTTTCTTTTTTTTAAATCTAATCCCGTGACGGCTTTGATCATCTGTGAGGTAGCACTGTGAGGCAGCACTAAATCTATCCGACTGATGAAAAGCGTATCTGGCTTTCTTGTTGATAGAATAACAATAGTTTGTACTTCACTCTGAAGTCCATGGGCTTCCCTATGCATACTGCCTTCCTCTTTACTCACAATCACCAGCCGAGACAGTGGGCTGCAGGACCTCTAAGCACTTTCTAAAACCCTTTGCCTTGTGCTTCTGTTTTTCTAGGAATATTTGCCACTGCTTCTGCATTATAAACAATCACAAAAAACACTGTAATAAGCCCCATACATTCAACACTGAAATAATATATGATAATTTAAGCTCAAATCGTTTTTATTAAAAATAGATTTAAGGGTTAAAGCCTTGAATCCATTGGGGGAAACATCCAGTTATTTTTCTTTGATGCTCTCTTTATTAAGAACATTTCTTTATCTCATTTATCATATTCAGAGTTAATTGCTTTTCATTTACATTTTGCATATGCTATAGAAATCACGTATAACTTTTAATGGCATTGAAAATAGTAGCAGTAGTTTACATTAAAAAAAATACCACAGTCTTGAGCTGGTGAGATGGCTCAGCAGCTAACCAGTGTTTTTGTAGAGGACCTGGCTATGACTCCTAGCACACACACAGACAGCTGACAACCGTCTGTAACTAATGTTCCAGGGGATCTGATGTCCTCCCTCCTCCATATGCTGGCCCCTACAGACTTCTGCATGTACATGACATGCATAAACTAATGCAGGCACACACACACACACACACACACAGACACCCACACCCACACTAAAAATAAGTAAATCTTAATGCAAACAAACAACATTATTTCTTGGTTAGCTCATATCTTTCAAATAAAATGAGTCATATATTCATAAGAGAATAAAATAGAATTCATTTACACTGATGCTCTATAGTCAGTTTATTATTTGATGCTGAGAAATTTCTGTCTCTGATAGGTAACACACTTGCCAAATTTTGGCAAAATATACTGCTTTTTTTAAGCCAAATTGAGACAGTGAGTTTTTGCAGTATTCCTACAAACTGATTTACAAAGTATCGAGTTGATCTTGAGTTGATCTTCCTTTCTGTAATACATGATGTCAAATCAGTATACATTAGAAATAACATTATTCTTGGGTTTATCAACATATGTAAGATATTAATGACAGGGGAGAGGAGAAACATCATGGTTTTCTTTATTGTCTGAGAAAAATATTGCCTTCTTGACCAGATGTCACAGGCAAATATTCTCTCTTTAATCCATGGAATATGGATTATAATTTTCATTTAGATGATGAATTGACCTGTGTTTACTGTGATAGCCATGTAACAGGCTTTGCTAGGTTATTCTCATGCTGTGGCTTGAAATCATTAGTAGGGAAAGTGATGATCATAGGAGGCAGCCTCCTATCCACATATTTTTTCTCAAACACTCTACTAAATCATTTGACCACCAGCTTAGAGCTCACGTCATCACGCCACTGGATTGTGTGCAGAGGTCCTCTCCTTCCTGCTCTTAGTACGAGCCAATCCCAAGGCCACAAAGAGGCTGACAATTGAAATGTGTCAAGAATTGTTTTTGATAGTTCTAGAGAATAAGTAATTAAATGGCTCTAATTTAAATATTTATAAACCATATTAATTATTTGACTGATTGATTAGTATTTGGGAACCTCATCAGCTTTAAGTTAGAATTAATGAGCATTTACCAGGAAAGGCAGTGCCCATAAATCAAAAATTTTTAAATTAAAGTGTAAAGAAATATGAACTGTGTGAACATTTAATTTTGCATAATGGTTAGTTGGATAATTTTGCCCAAATCATGTGTTAGCCAAACTATAATTAAATCATTGCAGTGGCTCTGCTGAATACAATGGCCAGCTATGACTTGTAAAATGAGTAGCATAAATTATTACCTTAGTTTATTTTTGCCTTATCATGTCACAAGGGTTTCTCATTCAATTTTTGTTAAAGATTTTAAAGTCAAATTATAATTGCACTCTGTATTTTTTTCATATTGTACCTACTGGTTGATTTTGTCTTCTGTTGGATAACAGATTTTAACATCTTGTTGCTGGAGTTTTATATTTTGTTCTACTTAGTTCAAACAGTATGCCTTTTTAACTTTTTAAATGCTAGCCCCTGGAACTAGCATTTAGGACAGTTGGTTATGAGCATATAGATGCTAGAACGGAATCTGGGTACTCCTTAAGATGAGCAAGAGCTCTTAACCAATGAGCCATCTCTCTAGCCTTAAAAGGGTATAAAATTTTAAGGACAATGGATTTGTATAATTATAGATACATGTATAGTTGAAAATTACTAAAAATAAAATTAGCCTTCTGCTTCCTATTGCTGACAGCGTAATACACAGCTCAGCGACTTACGCTGTTCATTTTTCTGGGTAAACAAACAGGCTTACTGACATGAAAGTGAAGCTTTGCACAATTTGACATGTGTCTAGAATGTCCCCAGCAAAGAAGGGTAAAGCCATCAATAGCAGATTCTTCCTACCAAAGATATTCAGATACCATTGTTACCAGCATAGTTTGGAATGCTGGTTATCAAAACAGTTTATTCCTTCATGTTAATTTACTCATGATGTCTACTCAATACTATTACTATTAGAACACAGATGTTAGCAGCTTAATTATTCTTTCGAAGCAAGAATAAGAATATTGGTGACATAAAATATACATTTGATTTACCATAATTATCCTCTTGTCTTCACAGCTTATGGGTCACTCGGAATGGGACCACAAAAGAGGACCACGAGGTTCCCAGGTAAATATCTTCTCCTTCACGTTTTCAGGTTCCGTTTCTTAGTCCTCTGAAGAATGAGATCCTGTGAAATTCAAAAAATAATAATTAGCAGACAGAGGAAGAGGCAAAACAATCATGTCATTTGTTTTTATTTAAGTTAGCTGTAATTAAAGCCTGGATTTCAAGACCCACAGGCAGATGTCAGTCTTTTCCTCCTGAGACCTTTCTGGTTTCCCAGATTGCTTGGTGTTATGTGAATGTGAACTTTATATTCATCTTGACTCTGCAGGACACATTTTGATCAACAGCCCACTCTCTTGATTTCATTCACTTCCTTTGATAGTTTTCCATGTATTTTCTTTATCCCCTCCTCTATTTTCCTGTTTCTGGTTAAATATTCTGAAATATAATCATGGGTAAACTCTGAACTAATTAGAAGATTTTGTCTCTAAATTAATTGTCTTTGTCTAAGGAAAAAGAAAGATGAAAGGACCTATTATTTTTCAAAAGAAACAAATTCTAGACCTTTCTATATTGCCAGACTGTTTTCATTGTCTCATTTTATGTCTTATGCAAAAGGAAAAGCTTCCATGACGCATTTATGTTTTTTAATGACCTAATTAGACAATGTGGATATTTTTTTCCATAATTACATTGCCTGACTGAATAAAGGCTGTGTTTCACACTCAGAATATTCTTTTTCCTCCAAGTATATTTTGTAAAAATATAGAGAAATATTTTTCATAACAGCCTCTATTTACCTGACTGTAAACATGACCCCCATGACTCCCCTCCACAAAAAAAAAATACATGGGTTGAAATTCTTAGCTCTGGATTCACGTATGTGAATGTGTTGTGTAGTTTATGTGTTTTGTTGTCAAATGTGGGCTGCTACTGAACGTAATTTTATAGCTATACATGTCTCTGCCACTACTGTGTGTGTGTATAACTGTTTGTGACTGTCACGGGGAAAATGAAGTCAAGCCAATGGATACTTTCTATTCTGCTCTTAGAAGCTGTGATTTTTTTTTGAAACTTCAACCCATGCTTATTCAATATTTTTTAAAAAACAAAAGTGTCTGTTAGTTATTTCTATTAAGGTATTTAGGTAAAATATCTTACTGGGTATAGAGTTTTAAATAGCAGTGATGTAGCTGGAGCTAAAAATTGAGATTATAATATGAATCTGTTTTCAGAGGACCTGTGACCTTTTTGTCTGAATAACTAATATAACCAAATTCCTTTGAATCAGGATTATCCCAAACACTGTGTCTCTTTTTCTCATCTTCCATTTTCTCTGGTACTTCTCTCTTTGTTCACATCTATAATATCTTAAGTCACAATTTCCTGAAAAATTCCTGTGGGTAATGTATTGTTGAGATGAACAGAATAAATTATGATTTCAAACCAACAATAAAAAGAAACAGTCCAGGACTAAAATACAGATTAGTGATTAAGAGAAATAACAAGTTTTGCAGAGGACCAGAATTTGGTCCCTAGCACCCACACTGGGTGAATCAAACAATCCCTGTAACTCCAGCTCCAACAAATCTGATGTCTCTTGGCCCCAGGGTCACTTCACACATAAATGTGCACACGTACACATAATTACAAATTAAAAAGATTTATTAAAATAGTTAATAAATAAACCACATAAATAAGTCCACAGTTTCTGCTTATTACTGCCTAAATGCTTTGATGTTCATGATAGCCAAGGAACTCATTGAAGATATGTACTGCCAAAAGAATATAGTAAAATATCTACATATATTCTTTAAAACTGTGCTTCTCTGTGGTCCATTGTACTGTAACTTATATTTTACCATGCACAGCAAGGGCTTTTTTTACCTTTCAGCCAGGAGAGTAATTCCTCTCAATAATGTATACATTCATCCCACTTTGATTCTTCAAGTTAAATGAGAATCGTCAAAGTAAAAATGCCCACTAAGAAGTAATATCAGTTAATAGTGAATCCTTCATGTAACACGAATGGGGCCTGCTTATTGGGGTTTATGTCCTGTCTGGTACCGCACAGCTGGCAAGCCCCAAAGAAAATCACACAGAGGTCTCCATAAATTATAAACCTGATTGGCCCATTAGGTCAGGCTACTTATTAGCTCTTGTCACTTATATTAACC
>LOEQ01007094.1:90322-104757 GCA_001685075.1 Bramus lutescens | reverse complement strand
CCTGTTCTCCTTGCATCATTTCTACTTCCTGTCTGGTTTTCCCGCCTATACTTCTTACCTGGCCAATCAGCGTTTATTTAAAACATGATTGACAGAATATGGACAATTGTCCTGCACCACCTTCATCTTTCAGAAATACCAGAAGATAAAGGAAGCACTAGGCAGCGCCCCTGACCTAATTCAAATTTTCTTCCTACATTGCTACCATAAAAACCCAACATGTTGGGTAGAGCATTAATCCCTTTTTCTCTTACCGTCCTTTGAAAAACATACTATGTTGTCAAACAGTTCAGCCTTTCCAAGGGAATTCCAAGCAGGCTTCATCTGAATGCCTCTCTTTTAATAGTTTACTAAGATTTGGAGACCTTGGTATCGTCTCAGTTTGGTTTAATTTAGAATGGTTTGTAAGCCCTTACTCTAAGTAAATGTGGTCATGGCTTGAAATAGAGAAATTATGGGGGTATGGAGAGATGGCTCCATGGTTGCTGTTCTTACAGAGGACCCATTCCTAGCATCCATATCAGGTGGCTTACAACTGCCTGTAAGTTCAGCTACAGGACATCTGAAACTCCTGGTCTTGTAGGAGGACCTGATAGACATGGGCATACCCCACCTCCATAGACCCATAATCATATACTTTACTAAAAATAATAAAATAAATATTGAAAATAGAACAATTTTCCTATTTGTAATTCCCACATATGGCCGTTGGTAGAAAAAAAAACCCTGTAAATAAACAGAATGCAATAGGATTTTTAGTAGTTCTGTCTAGTAGAATTAGTATTACTTAATAGAAATGGTACCAGAGTTTTAGATGTTATGCAAGCCTCCAGAAGCGTATAGTGGGGACAGTGAAAGCATTTGAGTAGCAGTCCGAACTGGGACATATCTAGGTGTATGTGAGTTTCCTGTCTAGCACCTCTTTAAACCCTACTGGGTAAAGTATGTTACAGGAAGACTTGATGTAAGTGCCACACAGTATTCATGGGATGGGTGCTGTCACAGGGCTGAGACGGAGAATGCCCTATGGTGTTGATGAGATTATAGGGAAGATGTAAGGAAGGCCAAGAGTTTGAGCATTGGGAGAGTCTGTGCCATAAACAGAGGCCTTCAAAGGGAAAATGGGAACTTCAGGGTGAGCGCTGGCAATTAAGGAGCCTGGGTGGTAATTCCAGAAAAAAGCTCCACACGAATGTTTATTTTTTTAAAATAATTTATTTTACATGGCAATCACAGTCTCCTCTCCCTCCTCTCCTCCTGTTCCCTCCCCCTACCTCCTTTATACCCCCCATGAACTCCTCCCATGGGAAGTCAAAGGGACCATTCTAGCTGCACTGTGGCCAGAAGAACAAACGTCAAACTAAGGGACCATTCTAGCTTCACCGTGGCCAGAAGAGAGGAAATCTCAAACTGGAAATGCCAGTTGCACATGTGGTAATTTAACTACAGCAGCAGATAGACTCCCAGAAGAATAGTTGAAAAGAAAAGCAGAAGAGAGGCCCCTTCTTGGGAATTACTCACTGCTCGAACTGAGATGAAGCCAGGGAGGGAGGTGCTGTGTGCCCATGGTCTCAGAAGTCAGCAAGGAGAAAAAATGAGTAAGAACTGAGCAGTACTGTTAGTGGAAAGAAGGCTGAGACCCCAGACTCAGGGGAATGAGAATCATGGGAAATACCTCTGGGCGGACCACTAAGCCACTAGTGAGTGTGAGCAAAGGGCTTTTGATAAAGAAATTGTGGTAGAAACGAGAATCCAAGAGTTGATCCAAGATTACGGTAAAATGGAAAAGCTCTGCTCAAAGAAAGGGAGGATTGGAGAGGGGCAGCCACAGGAGGGAGTGAAATGCTGAATATTCCTAGTTATCAGCAGACACAATGTGGAAGAAAACAGGCCGAAGCAGCTCCAAGGCCTGCTGCCTAATGGCAGTGAAAAGTGCTGTCTTGGGGCAGAAAGCAGCTTTGTTCAAAGGGCTCCCCCTGGCTTCTGTGTGTAAGGTTTTCTTTCATGCAGTCCACCTCTTCCTCCTACTCTGTCCCAGCCTTTCACCCCAGACCAACAGAACTGATCATATTCTCAGATAAACAACCTAGTGGATAAGCCCCCTCCCCAGATCACTTGCATGTATAGAAAGGCTTTGGAAAAGTAATAAGATACTTGTACCACAGCTAGAGAAGAGATGGTAAGTAGGCTGCCATCCTAAGGCCTTTACCTTCTTTTGGTAGGCAGGGTGCCTGCGTGCGTGCGTGCGTGCGTGTGTGTGTGTGTGTGTGTGATATGATGGGAGATCAAGAATGGTGGAGTTAATGTTGTAGATATCTAAAGGAGGCTGATTTGAGCTGTGAACATGAAAGAAACTTAACAAAAGAAGGGGTGACCGCTCATACCGGTCACCCCAGCATTTAGAAGCACGAGACAAAGAGTTTGGGGGGCAACTTGAGCTATAGGACAAGATTTTATCTTAATAATCAATTAATTAGTTGGTAGGTAGCCTATCACAAACAGTAGAGCAGTGCATAGTGTTCTAAACGACAAATCCTCGTGGGTTTATTCTAAGCGAAACATGGCGGGGGAGGAAACGGCTCAGGAATTGACAACACACACCACTCTTGCAGAGGGCTCAGTCTTGGTTCCCATCACACAGGTGGTAACTCTCTCTGAGTCTCCAGTCCTAGGAAATCTCATGCCCTCCGCTGATCTCCATGGTACCAGGCACACAAACTGTATGTGCATATATGGAGACAAGCCCTTTCTAATGCCTTCCTCTGCCTTTCATTGGTTCAAGTCACACAAATGGTGCTTACATACATGGAGACACACACTCAAGCATGTAAAATAAAAGTTAACAAATCCTTTTTTGTTTAAATAGAATTGCACGAATATGGAGGATAATGAGATGGCTTAACTGGTAGAATACTTGCTTCCAAACTTAAAGGTAACTTTGGTTCAGTGCCCAGAAGCCACACGCTAGAGGGAACAATTCCTATAAGTGGCCCCCTGGCCCATGAATGTGAACAAATATACACACAATAAATACATGTATTTTTAAAGGGAAAACATGAATATATTTCAAGTATTTTTTAACCTTTTAGGAATCAACATTAAACAAAATAGTTTTCATCTTTATATAGTTGATAGCAAGCAATTTTTCTGAACATTTAGTTTTATCTAAGGTCAACTTTCACCTTTACTGTGTTAGGGTTGACTTCTTAAGGATTCTCCTTGCAGTTTAAAAATAAGAATTTTCTCAAATTTGCCTTCCTCCTTCAAAGTTATAAGTGTACTATTTTAATATTTAAGGGTGTGAAACTTTGATTTGAAAACATACCTATCTTGCTTTGGATAAATTTCATTGCCTACTTGCATATCCTTGTTTAGATCCAGCAAGAACTTTATTCAAGTTTGTTTGTTTGTATCATAGTCCATAAATCTCTGACTTAATCTATCAGCTTACAGGTTTGCAGTTAATCTTTCTTGTTTCTAGTTTCTGCTTTCTAAAGCATCTGCTCTCAATTGTTAGATGATCCAAATATAGGAAAAATGTTAAATGATAAATAAACTTCCAGGATCACGCAGAGTTCCCAGTAATACCACATGAAGTCAGGGCATGACATTCTCAGAAGGCAATTATGGGTTTTTTTTCCCCCTTAAATTCTTGATGAAAATCTTTCCAGTGGGAAGTAAAGAGAAGCAACAGAAAATCACTAACCTACAAAGAGGCCTAAGTGGAAGGGGAAATTTCAAGGACCCCAGATTTACTTATCACCCAGGGCATGGTCCAGTGGGAAAGATCAGTATAACATGTGAAACTACGAGCTTCTTATCATTTTGACAAACAGGAAACTAAAAGACTTTCATATTTCCCCTATGGTGAATTATTGACGTCCTCCTCACAGCCAGGCTTTGTCAGCAGGAATGAAGGTGTTGCCCTAAGAACATTTACCGGTGTGGCTGAAGTCTTGCTGTAGATGATGAGATTCTGGTTTCACTGTTCATAAATAATTGAATTTGGAAGTGCGCAAAACAAGAAGGACGGATTGGTGGAAAATGTTATCCAGTGTACTTGGTTCTTCGTATGCTTCAAAGCAGCCTCTGAACTATGTTAGTGGTAGGTACTTAATTGTCTGTGGCATCCTGCAGATGCCAGTCTGTGCAAATGCTAGACTAGGAAGCAGTTCCCAAGCCCAGTTAGCCAGTGTCCTGGCTGAATTTGGTGGGAAGCCACTGTACCTCACTTTCCTCTCAGTCTGAGTGTCCCAGAGAATGGCTGGCTCACTTAATCACTTGCCAATAAATGTCTAATTTGGTGGCATTCCATTGATTTTCTGGGTCAAATAATTTATTTTTTATAAGAGAATGTGAAGAACAATATGAATGTCTTCCAGATCATGCTGGAACAAAGCCATGTAAATATATTAAAGTTATTTTCTCTCGATACATTTCAGTATGGTGCCTAAACACATTTCCCAGGAATCTGTTATGAGGGATCACTGTCAACAGAGTGGTAGCTGTTATCCCATCTTCCCAGTGGCCCTGTGTGTCACTGCTTGTTAGTATTTTGTGTCCTGGGTAGCCTTCATTGCCAGGGTTACTTTTTGTACCAACTTAGTGTTTTTCTCTTGCACTCTTTTGCTTTTTCACTTTTCTATAAGCCTAGAAGTCATTCCAATAATTGTTCCAATAATTGTTTCTGTAAGCCTAGAAGTCATTCCAATAATTGTTCCAATAATTGTTTCTGTAAGCCTAGAAGTCATTCCAATAAAACTTCTCTAATCAAGATTTGGTTGACTGATTTAGTGTGTGGGCCATGCATATGTGCTCGTGGAGGCCAGAAGAGGGCGTCAGATCCCATAGATCTGGAGTATTGGTGGTTATGTCTCCCAGTGTGGATGCTGAAAACGGAGCCTTCTCTCCATACCTACTGTTGTGTTTTCTGTGTTTTCATCTGGTACACTGTGAAATTTGTTTAAGACTGCTTCTGTGTAGCGGGACTGTGCAACAAATATGTTCCTGGTCGCCATGCATTTTAGGTGTGAGTTTTGTCATCTCATGCAGTAGTAGCCAGAGTGGCTATATAAATATATCTTCTGTTGTCAGGTCTGTACTGTTTGGACACTCTTTTTTGAAATGTTCTTTCTTCATTCTGTGAAGTTTTTTTTTTAAATCACATTTAATCACACTGTCTAGAGCTTCCATGCTGTTATAAAAGTACAGGTATTTCTTGCCTTCGTCCTCTGAGCCTAGAAAATAAATGAAGTGATACAAACATTTTGCATACTATTACCTATGATATAAATACATCAATACATGGCAACTAATTTTGTGGGTCTAAAGCTGTTGCTTTTTATTCATTTGGAAAATGAGAAAAAGCTGTGCTAACTTTAGAGCCATTTGTCTTATCTGTGCATTGCAGTGTCTGGCAACAGGAGACAAGGGCAGTCCCTTTTCCCAATGGTCAGTGAACACTATCTCCAAACATGGCCCAGTGCTGTCCGGAAAGCAAAATTACTTTGGGTTGAGTTTATAGCATAGTCTGTGCTGGTGGTGGGAGGGAGTTGGTAACTGTGGACTGAGTAGCTTTGGCACTCCACATAGGATTATGGTAGTTTGCTCGTTTTGTGTTTATCATGATCTCAGGTTCAGTCTCTACATCACACTTCACTTTTAAAGACCATCTACTTGTGAAGTAATTTTCTCTCAAAGGGATAATGTTCTCAGAAACTATAGCGAAAGGGTTTTGTCTCCACACTTACACACTGAAGTGACTAACAGGAGTGGCCTAGGAGAGAAGGTGACTCTGCCATGCTCTGGCTACATGGAGTATGTGCTCCAGTGACCTGGTGTGTGACCTTGAGTCTGTCACTCTTTGTTAAAATCCTTGGTCCTTTGCAGAAAGCATCAATAAACAGGGATCAAACGAGTCCACAGAAATAAAAGGGAAAATTGCCATCGGCATTTGTGCTTTCACTTGTCCCATGTTTATAGATTAGTGGACATGTTTAATGCTTATTGAATGACCTTATCTGGAGGACTGGGGGCATCATTCCCATGACTTCTGCAATGCCTTTGGAATGGTTTTGTGAATCACAGCCTTGTAGGACCTTTAAAAACTTCCAAAAAGCAATGAGAATGTCAGGCATGGATGATGGGTATTTGCCTGCAGGGACTCTGAACAGAATAAGCAGCTGTTGCCTTTACCAAGTGTTCATAACAACAACAGTCACTTCGTTCAGCTCTAGTAGGTCCTGACCACTCTTACAGTTGAAGCTACAGCAACAAGAAAGTGAAGGAAGGTAGTATTTAGTTTCTAGAGTCCTCTAAAATTAATATAAAAAGTCTGCTAACAAATTTTGCATGTCTACAGTTTTCCCTTTAACCTGTGAGAAAGGCAAGAGAACATGTAACTTCAGAGTAGGTCTATTTTATCTTTGCGTTGTTGAATCTGACAAAGTCAAATGCTTTTTAAATACTGCATGACTTTATATTCTTACTGGCATAGCGTAAGATACTTTTTGCTAATTGAGAGAATGTACTCTGCAATGGAAATTTGAGGTTTTTCTTCTGCTTTCAAATAAAACTGTAGAGGGGAAGATAGTTCAGATGTGAACAGATTCTCATGTAAGGCAAAAATCTCAGGCAAAGGTGTTACAGCTAGATTAATTCACTAGCCACAAAGGGTTGGTGATGAGGAGAATCACAAGGCAGGTAAAAAGCAGGTTGGCTAAAAAGGGTGCTGGGAGAGTTGAAAGCTAGGAAGTGGTTGTTCTTTACGATGGCCATGGACATACATCAACCTAACAACAGATGGAGATATAGGATGTTGACATTTCCTCTGTTCACCTTTTTAAAATCCCCCCAAGGGTAAATGTTTTTAGTTATTAATACATACACAGTTTTATGTACATTTAGGTTTCAATGCTGTTATGATTGAATTTACGGTACAGAGTTTTTTCTTTGCCCCCATTGTAAGGGGAAAACAGCACAATTGTTTAATATCATTTTTGACAAATTTTATACTGTCATCAAAGGGGTGGGCTCTCTCTTTCTCTCATTTTAAAGTTGTTTTGGGTTAGTGAGATGGCCAAGAGGTGAAAGTGCTTGCTACCAAAGCTTGAAGTCCTGACGTCAATGCCCAGAACCCATGGAAATTATATCTGTGACTACAGATTGCTTGATTGTTCTTTTCTCAACTTTTAAAGCCTGGCTAATTTTATTTAAAAAAAAAGCAGAAAATACATGGAATGGATGTCAAGCTAACTAACTATTGAAACCAGAGCAATAGATATTATTGTTATAGTTATTTATTTTTTGTTTTGTTTTTCTTTGCTTGTTTGTTTTTTGGTTTGGGTTTTTTTGTTTTGGTTTTCAAGACAGGGTTTCTGTGTAGCTCTGGAGTCTGTCTTGGAACTCACTCTGTAGACCAGGCTGGCCTTGAACTCACAGAGATCTGCCTCCCAAGTACTGAGATTAAAGGCGTGCACCACCGCCCGAATATGTTATGGTTATTTTAAATGTCATATGAATTGGGCTTCTTGTCAGTTTGAATTTTCTAGGTCTTGGTGTTTGGGGTTTTGTAGTGTTTGTGTGTATGTGTGTGTGTGTGTGTGTGTGTGTGTGCATTAATGTATGTATGTATGTTTTCATGTATGAATATGTGTAGTACATATGTGTATATGTATTGTATATCTGTGTGTGTGTGAATGTGCTGATACACTATGTAATGAGCAAGTCCTGGAAAACTCTAGAAAGTTACGAATTAAAGTTTGCTCTTATTGGAAATTACAGGATATCCAATAAGAACAACACCCAACTCAAAATAATTTGCTGAGAGGCCTTGCAGCTTCACAGCTCAGTTCTTCTGGTTTACCTTTCTCCCTTGAACCTCTGCAACTCTTTCCAGCCTGGAGCTGTGCAACAGAGTTCTTTTCTTTCCCACTCCTGAAAACTCAGCATTTAGAGAGAGTCGTTCCTGCAGCCTCGGTGGCACACACCTCGGGAGTGATTTTGAAAGAAGAGTGTCTAAGGAAAAGCAGCTCAGGGGATGATCTCTGAAATACAGATGTGCTCACGGCTCTAGAAGGGCGCTAAGAGAATGAAGAGGATGTGCAAACAATGAAAGCTCCGTTTCTCTAAGCAGGAGGTGAAAAGGAGCTGACGATCAAAGATGATGGAGCCAGCACAGTGGTACCTGCCTGTAATCCCAGCATGTGGGAGGCAGAGGCAGGAAAATCATTGCCACTTCAAGGCCAACTTATTATAATTTATGAGCTTAGAGTTGGCTTGAATAAATTGTGCTGAACTACTATGTTAAAGAACTATTATTTAATTAGTAAAATGGTAACCTTCTACTGTTTAGTGAAATTTTCTTTAAATCTTAAATAATAAGGCTGGGAAGTCATGTTTTGAAAAACTATCCCTCTGCTTCTGGACTTCTCTGTTTCTAAAAAGTTCTGGATACATCACAGTTTTCTCATTTTAATATTTGAGATAACAGGTAGGGTAGTGTTCGATTACTTTGTAAATTGACATCTTGTTGGGAGTAGGAATTTCTCATGTTGATATATATCCATAATATGTAAGACTTGGTGTGTAATGTACACCTGCAATCTAAAGTCACAGCTGCTGAGGCAGAGAGGCTACGTTCAAGGCAAGTCTGGTCTACATAGTCAGACACTGTCTAAAACATTTTAAAAGTAAGACTTTTAAGAGATGATACTGTTTTGTCAGATGGTTTAATGCGTAAAAATGCCTCCAACTGAGCCTGGTGGCCTGGGACCTACGTGATTGAAAAAAAAGGAAAGAATCCACTCCTGAAAATTGTTCTTTGACTTCTCCAAGTGTGCCATAGCAGATCTCATGCATGCTTATGTATGCACACACATATGCAAACACACAAATGTTTAAAACAACTTAAAAGATAGTATTTAAACCTTAATTTTAGTTGCAGCACTGATTCTCAATCCCAGAACATATGGGTCCTCTCTCCTTTGGCTCCTTGTCCCCTTGCTCCCCTTTGCCCTTTTCCCCCCTTGTCCCTTCTCCTCTGGGATTTTTATGTGCAGAGGTAATTCTGCCTCCTGCCACTCAGGGAGTGGGAATTTACATTATGACTTTAATAGAAACCTATGACACACGATGGGACCAGGCTTTCCACTATTTTTTGCTGTATCTTTGGCTTAAACTCAATGGAACAAACTGAACTTGGCATTGCTATTTATGCCCAAAAAGAAGAAAAATATATAATTTTGCCATTTCTGATGTTGGATCTTGGCACTGTGGCTTTTGTTTATGGAAAAAGACAGGAGAGGGAGAAGCATTATTTTAACTCTGAGGATAAATAGTCATATCAAAATGAGATTTCCTTAAAAAGCATTTGTTCCTTTTTGCTTATTATTACCATAAACACTGCTATTAATCCAGCTTGAAACAAAAATGAATCTATTGTGTTATCTAAATAGCCAGGCATTCAATGTATGGCTGTAATCACGGTATCACTGTGGCAGGCCTTTTGTGTACTCCATGTTTCTGCCCTGTATATAGAGAACCTCTTCACGTTATGATGGAGAATTGCATTATCTTGATAAATTTCCTCTTAGCATGACAGAGAATATTGTTTTCTATATAAAGTGAGTGCTGCTTTTAATAAAAATGAGTGCTGCCATGCTTAAACTCCTTCTCTAGCACTTGTGACCGTTACTGACTCATTTAAGCCATTGTTTTTTATCTAAATGACTTACTGTCAACTATTAATAAAGAGGAATAAAGATATGAATAGAGGCTGAGATGTAAAAATATTGAAAGCAATTCTCTCCTTATCTTTTAATATATTGGTGCTGATGAGAATTATTTTCAGGGGATGGGTTCTTTAAGCTTTAATAAACTCATTTTCTAAGGGGAATATTGTTATTGTTTTAATAAAAAATGAGCAGGCCAAAATGCAAAGATCTAAACCTGTTTTAGTGTATACAGAGCCCGTTGCAGGAGGGGTCCTTTAACTCTGCCCTTTCCTGGATAGAAACTTTTGAATATAGGAAAACCACGAGAGTCTGGCTCTCACCTATATTCTGCGCAGAGTGAATTAGCCAGTTCCTTGGGGTGGGCACTTTTCAGTGGTCATTATCATGACTGGTAGGTCCACTCAGTAACATCTATAGACCTGACTAGACTGACAAGGCCTGAGATGGAGCCAGGGCAACTTNTGTGTATATGTATTGTATATCTGTGTGTGTGTGAATGTGCTGATACACTATGTAATGAGCAAGTCCTGGAAAACTCTAGAAAGTTACGAATTAAAGTTTGCTCTTATTGGAAATTACAGGATATCCAATAAGAACAACACCCAACTCAAAATAATTTGCTGAGAGGCCTTGCAGCTTCACAGCTCAGTTCTTCTGGTTTACCTTTCTCCCTTGAACCTCTGCAACTCTTTCCAGCCTGGAGCTGTGCAACAGAGTTCTTTTCTTTCCCACTCCTGAAAACTCAGCATTTAGAGAGAGTCGTTCCTGCAGCCTCGGTGGCACACACCTCGGGAGTGATTTTGAAAGAAGAGTGTCTAAGGAAAAGCAGCTCAGGGGATGATCTCTGAAATACAGATGTGCTCACGGCTCTAGAAGGGCGCTAAGAGAATGAAGAGGATGTGCAAACAATGAAAGCTCCGTTTCTCTAAGCAGGAGGTGAAAAGGAGCTGACGATCAAAGATGATGGAGCCAGCACAGTGGTACCTGCCTGTAATCCCAGCATGTGGGAGGCAGAGGCAGGAAAATCATTGCCACTTCAAGGCCAACTTATTATAATTTATGAGCTTAGAGTTGGCTTGAATAAATTGTGCTGAACTACTATGTTAAAGAACTATTATTTAATTAGTAAAATGGTAACCTTCTACTGTTTAGTGAAATTTTCTTTAAATCTTAAATAATAAGGCTGGGAAGTCATGTTTTGAAAAACTATCCCTCTGCTTCTGGACTTCTCTGTTTCTAAAAAGTTCTGGATACATCACAGTTTTCTCATTTTAATATTTGAGATAACAGGTAGGGTAGTGTTCGATTACTTTGTAAATTGACATCTTGTTGGGAGTAGGAATTTCTCATGTTGATATATATCCATAATATGTAAGACTTGGTGTGTAATGTACACCTGCAATCTAAAGTCACAGCTGCTGAGGCAGAGAGGCTACGTTCAAGGCAAGTCTGGTCTACATAGTCAGACACTGTCTAAAACATTTTAAAAGTAAGACTTTTAAGAGATGATACTGTTTTGTCAGATGGTTTAATGCGTAAAAATGCCTCCAACTGAGCCTGGTGGCCTGGGACCTACGTGATTGAAAAAAAAGGAAAGAATCCACTCCTGAAAATTGTTCTTTGACTTCTCCAAGTGTGCCATAGCAGATCTCATGCATGCTTATGTATGCACACACATATGCAAACACACAAATGTTTAAAACAACTTAAAAGATAGTATTTAAACCTTAATTTTAGTTGCAGCACTGATTCTCAATCCCAGAACATATGGGTCCTCTCTCCTTTGGCTCCTTGTCCCCTTGCTCCCCTTTGCCCTTTTCCCCCCTTGTCCCTTCTCCTCTGGGATTTTTATGTGCAGAGGTAATTCTGCCTCCTGCCACTCAGGGAGTGGGAATTTACATTATGACTTTAATAGAAACCTATGACACACGATGGGACCAGGCTTTCCACTATTTTTTGCTGTATCTTTGGCTTAAACTCAATGGAACAAACTGAACTTGGCATTGCTATTTATGCCCAAAAAGAAGAAAAATATATAATTTTGCCATTTCTGATGTTGGATCTTGGCACTGTGGCTTTTGTTTATGGAAAAAGACAGGAGAGGGAGAAGCATTATTTTAACTCTGAGGATAAATAGTCATATCAAAATGAGATTTCCTTAAAAAGCATTTGTTCCTTTTTGCTTATTATTACCATAAACACTGCTATTAATCCAGCTTGAAACAAAAATGAATCTATTGTGTTATCTAAATAGCCAGGCATTCAATGTATGGCTGTAATCACGGTATCACTGTGGCAGGCCTTTTGTGTACTCCATGTTTCTGCCCTGTATATAGAGAACCTCTTCACGTTATGATGGAGAATTGCATTATCTTGATAAATTTCCTCTTAGCATGACAGAGAATATTGTTTTCTATATAAAGTGAGTGCTGCTTTTAATAAAAATGAGTGCTGCCATGCTTAAACTCCTTCTCTAGCACTTGTGACCGTTACTGACTCATTTAAGCCATTGTTTTTTATCTAAATGACTTACTGTCAACTATTAATAAAGAGGAATAAAGATATGAATAGAGGCTGAGATGTAAAAATATTGAAAGCAATTCTCTCCTTATCTTTTAATATATTGGTGCTGATGAGAATTATTTTCAGGGGATGGGTTCTTTAAGCTTTAATAAACTCATTTTCTAAGGGGAATATTGTTATTGTTTTAATAAAAAATGAGCAGGCCAAAATGCAAAGATCTAAACCTGTTTTAGTGTATACAGAGCCCGTTGCAGGAGGGGTCCTTTAACTCTGCCCTTTCCTGGATAGAAACTTTTGAATATAGGAAAACCACGAGAGTCTGGCTCTCACCTATATTCTGCGCAGAGTGAATTAGCCAGTTCCTTGGGGTGGGCACTTTTCAGTGGTCATTATCATGACTGGTAGGTCCACTCAGTAACATCTATAGACCTGACTAGACTGACAAGGCCTGAGATGGAGCCAGGGCAACTTTAATTCCAGAAGTTTTACAGGTGAGAAGAGGGGTGTCTACGTTATACCACTTAAGATAAGGGACAAGGCTGTGAATGGCTCTTGTATCTATAATGACCCTTGTAGTAAATTCTGTGGTTACAGTTGTTTTATGTACACACCAAAGGGAAGGATGGACTTGCATTTTAGATTGATAGTACTTACTTCTTCATGAGTCAAGTGAAGGCTAATGGCATTCTATGAAGGGATGAGGTCAAAGAAAGAAAAATTCAGACAACCGCGTTCAGAGATAGGGAAATGACAGCGGAAATTGACGCAGGTTTATCTTGACCTGTATATCAAAGTAATAGCTTTTCATAAGTCAGGAGATATATCTATATCATAATCCACATGAAAGGTGCCACCTAGGATTATGCAAAGTTCAGTTTCACACCCGGTTCTTTTAGCCTTTCCATCTTCTACACTTAGAAAAGGCATCCTAAAAATATAAATATGTTTTTTATTCATATCAGTTAGCCCTAGAAAAGGACACATTACTGTTATTTTTGGCTCCTGCTTTTGTTTTCAAACAACTTAGTATCCAAAATAGGTCAAACTTCATGACTCTGGAAAGCATGAGGCTCTTTCACTACTTTGTAGCTTTATTAGCATGTTTTCTCTGCCTGTGGTGAGTACTGTTTCATTCCTCAGCTTTCAGAATCCACATTGCAGCTCAGACATCACACAGCTGATGCCACTCTTCTCTCTGTTGTCTATACTTTCATCTCCTGTGCACGTGGAGCTTAAAATGCATGTGGGGTTTTCCAAGAGATGTTGAGGTTACCATATCTCTAACCATCTGTTTGCATCTCTTATAGTAATTATCCTTCAGGATTCCTTCAAGAAATGTTGAATGGGTGTAGAGATGAGTGGGTGAATGGATGGATGGATTGATGGGTGGGTGAGTGGGTGGATGGGTAGATGGATGGATAGATGGATGGATGGATGGATAGATGGATGGGTGGAAAAATGGATGGATGGATTGATGGGTGGGTGAATAGATGTATGGATGGATAGGTGAATAAATGGATGGATGGATGGATGCATCGTATCATAGGAATCTGAGCACATAAAACTTTTACTCAGTCTGTTTTACAAGTTGACTATAGTGGGGCCTTGTTATAATTGAAGGATAGATAGACTTTCAGTATTTCTGAAAGTCCGTTTTATAAAAAAAGTATGGAAGGCATTCTAAAAAATTCTGAACTTTAAAACATATTTTACTGCAAATCAGAAATAGTTATAATACATTCCAAATTATAGTGTGAATTATGTATGGTGGTAAAATATATGAAGAACCCTTCCATCCTATAATGCTTTTCAATCAGAGAAGGATGGTTGAAAATTTTAAAAAGAACAGAAGTACAAAAAATAACCCAAAACAGTTTGACTGTGAACTTGTTTAACTTATTAATGGTCACAAAATACCCAGTATCAAAGTTCTTCTCAGAGATTTGAAATAGTTTCTGAGGTATTACAGTACTATCCTGGAAAGTTAAATAGAATGGTTTTTTTGTATTCTTTATTATTATTAAAAATTTCCACCTCCTCCTATTTTCCTCCCCCTCCCCCTAGCTCCCATCCCCCTCCCTTTCAAGTCCAAAGAACAGTCAGGGTTCCCTGTCCTGTGGGAAATCCAAGGTTCTCCCCCCTCCATTGAGGTCTAGGAAGGTGAGCATCCAAACAGAC
>LOEQ01007094.1:79923-90004 GCA_001685075.1 Bramus lutescens | reverse complement strand
GCTTTTGTAAAGCAAAGGACACTGTCATTAAGACCAATAGGCAACCTATTGATTAGGAGAAGATCTTCACCAACCCCGCAACAGACAAAATTCTGATCTCCAAAATATATAAAGAACTCAGAAACTAGATTTTAAAATGCTAATTAACCCAATCAATAAATAGAATGTTTTATTGGCTTAGACCCTTGACCAAACTTTCAAGTAAGAATCAAGTTTGTAACCAAGACTAAAAGATTACAGTGCTGTGAAATTTCATAATCATTATCCAGTAACAATAGACTTTTTGACTTTTCCTTCTTCATTGATTGCATGTTTAGAACTTTTGAGGTTTTATATTAAATTTTATGAAAGAACATAAAACTATGGTCATAGAGCTAGAGAGATGATGCAGAGGTTAAGGACACTCAGTGCTATTATAGAGCACCTGAGCTTCAACTCCCAGCAGTCCACATATGGCAACTCAAAATTGTCTATAGCTCCAGCACCAGGGGTATACTTCTCTCCTTGACTCTGTGGGAACTATATCCAGGTACACATACCCCCCCCCACACATACACATGTGCACATAATTTGAAAACAAACATTTTTTTTAAAGCATGATCACAGTAGTAAGAGGGAAGTGAGTATCTGTCAGGTGATTTTGTCATTTGGTACAAGATTAGTTGTTAATGTCGTCACTCTAACTTGGTAGATCAAGCATGCATTTCTCCTTTCATTCCCTAGAAGTTACCTTTGTCAATGTATGAGACTCCTGTCCTCTTGATGGCGCAGGAAGGATTCAATCCCTAAGCTACCTCTTGTTTAACAGCAAGTACTTGTGACCACTGAAGCATCTCCAAAGTCCCCAGTCTTATCAATGTGTAGGAAACAAGCATTTTAGAATTGCTTTTTTTTTAAATGGCAATTTCATCAACAGCAGTGTACTATTGCAGCTTCTGCCAAACTGCCTGTCCCTACAGAGACTTCTTACGTAGAGAACATGAGCTGGTATCAATACTTCAGTACACTGTGTATGCAGAGGAAAGTTAAGGAGGATGGAGCCAAAATTACCTCTGAATTAGTGTGCCCTTTTTAAATGTTACTAGTAACCATCAATTTGTGTCAAATCCCCTATACTTCGTCCTTAAGCCACTTCTATAAAAGAGAAAGATTATATTATATATTATATAACGTAATTATATATATATATATAGTATAATTATATAATTTACTTGGAATTTCATGACACTTCACACTTTTAAAGTTTTACCCTGCAGGATTCTACCTGAACTGGGATGCTAGGTGGGTGTGATGTAGGACTCTACATGAACTGGGATGTCTTGGAAACAGAGACTTAGTCTTTCCCAGTCATGATCTTCTCACTGATTAAATTACATCCACAATACACCCTTATTCTTTATATACAGCGCATTGGGAGGTCTTAAGTAAATAATATGTGAAAAAACAACTATCTTCTGATTATCGTTTTGAGATAGAGTCTCATTCTATAGCTCAGTCTAACCTTAAACTTAATGTGTAGCCAGAGATAGCTTTGAAATTTCAGTAATGCTTCTGAGCACTAGTGTGAACTACCGCATCTGACTCAATACTCTGGTGAATGCTGATTTCATTAGCATCTCATTTACCGTCTTGATTCTACTACCACCATGCTTTTTGCACTTTCTGTATCAAGAACATTTTTCATGGCATGTGGTACCCAGCCTTTCTCTCTTATCTTATCCACCAGAACAAGTATCTCTTGTCCTGGAAAAAATGACCATCAATTTGCAAGGTCGTCTGTTTAAAGTGATATATCTAGGGATAGAGAGATCACTCAGAAGCTTAGAGAGCTTGTTGTTCTTGCAGAGGATCTGGGTTCAATCCCCAGCACCCAAATTAGGTGGCTGATAATCGTCTATAACTCCAGGGAATCAAATACCCTCTCTTACTTTCATGGGACCTGCATATGGGATGACAGACAGACAGACAGACAGACAGACAGACAGACACACACACACACACACACACACACGCATGCAAGAACAGGCACACACACATATACACACATATGAAAATAAATCTAAAACAATTCAAATATATCAGTCTGTAGCATTTTCTATTCATCTTTGTCTGCTCAGACTGGAATAAACATCACTAATATCTCACATCCAGAGAAATCCCTCCCTGTCATACCCTCTTCCACTGAATTTACATCCGGTGTCCTCCCTTGTGCCGATGTCTGTGCTATACAAGAGGGGACATTCTGACCTACATATTGGAAATTCTTCCTTTTAAATTGCTAGAAATATCACTTAGCACTTTATTTATTGAGTCAGCTCTGATGACTTGAGCAAGATAAACTGTCTAAAGAGGAATGCCTGCTTCCTAAGTGATTCACAAAGATGAATACATCATCATCCACAAAACGCTTCTTGTGGCTTTTCAGTGGGAACACTAATTTGTGATGTCCTACATTTTGCAAAACAAATTAAGATAAAAATATATTTATTAAAAATGAATTTTTAATTGGTATTTTAACTGGAGATCAAGAAGGATATTACTTAAGTAAATTTTAGAATATTTAATAATTATTTAGCTATTTCATTAGGACTAATATATTCAGCTTTAATGTAGAATTAATTATGGTTAAGTTTTAAAATTCCTAGTTAAAAGTAGGAAGGAAACAATAAAGTTCTAGCTAAACATTTACATAAAATGAAATTTTTAAATGCATAGAGGATAATTTATGACATTTGGTTCTTCTACAGTTTGTTTATTGGCTTATTGCCTTAGTAACCTCAAAAGTCATCCCCTGCTACTGATTACAGTGTGACTTCTTAGAAACGAGAACTTTGGGATCTGGTTTGTTATGTACTAGTCTGTAATTTAAAATTTAATGTATTACTTCTAATGAAATAGCTAAACAAATATTTAATGTTCCAATTTTATTTAAGTTAATTTTTTTCTTGGTCTCCAATCTAAAAAAAATTTCAACTTTATGCTATAATTTAAAATATAATATATGTTAATCTTTCAGCTTCTTTGCAGTTGTCTACAGACTATCCATGTGAGAGCTTTATTTTTACATCTATCTGAGTTAGATCACATTGTTAAGGTCCTGTTATAGATGTTATTGAAATTTCATTCATCTGTTTATGTCTATCTATCCACCATCTATTTATCTATCTCTCTATGTATTTATCTCTTTATGTATGTGTCTATCTTCCTATCTATTATCTATCTATCTATCTGTCTGTCTATCTATCTANTATACTTCTCTCCTTGACTCTGTGGGAACTATATCCAGGTACACATACCCCCCCACACACACATACACATGTGCACATAATTTGAAAACAAACATTTTTTTTAAAAGCATGATCACAGTAGTAAGAGGGAAGTGCGTATCTGTCAGGTGATTTTGTCATTTGGTACAAGATTAGTTGTTAATGTTGTCACTCTAACTTGGTAGATCAAGCATGCATTTCTGCCTTCATTCCCCAGAAGTTACCTTTGTCAATGTATGAGACTCCTGTCCTCTTGATGGCGCAGGAAGGATTCAATCCCTAAGCTACCTCTTGTTTAACAGCAAGTACTTGTGACCACTGAAGCATCTCCAAAGTCCCCAGTCTTATCAATGTGTAGGAAACAAGCATTTTAGAATTGCTTTTTTTTTAAATGGCAATTTCATCAACAGCAGTGTACTATTGCAGCTTCTGCCAAACTGCCTGTCCCTACAGAGACTTCTTACGTAGAGAACATGAGCTGGTATCAATACTTCAGTACACTGTGTATGCAGAGGAAAGTTAAGGAGGATGGAGCCAAAATTACCTCTGAATTAGTGTGCCCTTTTTAAATGTTACTAGTAACCATCAATTTGTGTCAAATCCCCTATACTTCGTCCTTAAGCCACTTCTATAAAAGAGAAAGATTATATTATATATTATATAACGTAATTATATATATATATATAGTATAATTATATAATTTACTTGGAATTTCATGACACTTCACACTTTTAAAGTTTTACCCTGCAGGATTCTACCTGAACTGGGATGCTAGGTGGGTGTGATGTAGGACTCTACATGAACTGGGATGTCTTGGAAACAGAGACTTAGTCTTTCCCAGTCATGATCTTCTCACTGATTAAATTACATCCACAATACACCCTTATTCTTTATATACAGCGCATTGGGAGGTCTTAAGTAAATAATATGTGAAAAAACAACTATCTTCTGATTATCGTTTTGAGATAGAGTCTCATTCTATAGCTCAGTCTAACCTTAAACTTAATGTGTAGCCAGAGATAGCTTTGAAATTTCAGTAATGCTTCTGAGCACTAGTGTGAACTACCGCATCTGACTCAATACTCTGGTGAATGCTGATTTCATTAGCATCTCATTTACCGTCTTGATTCTACTACCACCATGCTTTTTGCACTTTCTGTATCAAGAACATTTTTCATGGCATGTGGTACCCAGCCTTTCTCTCTTATCTTATCCACCAGAACAAGTATCTCTTGTCCTGGAAAAAATGACCATCAATTTGCAAGGTCGTCTGTTTAAAGTGATATATCTAGGGATAGAGAGATCACTCAGAAGCTTAGAGAGCTTGTTGTTCTTGCAGAGGATCTGGGTTCAATCCCCAGCACCCAAATTAGGTGGCTGATAATCGTCTATAACTCCAGGGAATCAAATACCCTCTCTTACTTTCATGGGACCTGCATATGGGATGACAGACAGACAGACAGACAGACAGACAGACAGACACACACACACACACACACACACACGCATGCAAGAACAGGCACACACACATATACACACATATGAAAATAAATCTAAAACAATTCAAATATATCAGTCTGTAGCATTTTCTATTCATCTTTGTCTGCTCAGACTGGAATAAACATCACTAATATCTCACATCCAGAGAAATCCCTCCCTGTCATACCCTCTTCCACTGAATTTACATCCGGTGTCCTCCCTTGTGCCGATGTCTGTGCTATACAAGAGGGGACATTCTGACCTACATATTGGAAATTCTTCCTTTTAAATTGCTAGAAATATCACTTAGCACTTTATTTATTGAGTCAGCTCTGATGACTTGAGCAAGATAAACTGTCTAAAGAGGAATGCCTGCTTCCTAAGTGATTCACAAAGATGAATACATCATCATCCACAAAACGCTTCTTGTGGCTTTTCAGTGGGAACACTAATTTGTGATGTCCTACATTTTGCAAAACAAATTAAGATAAAAATATATTTATTAAAAATGAATTTTTAATTGGTATTTTAACTGGAGATCAAGAAGGATATTACTTAAGTAAATTTTAGAATATTTAATAATTATTTAGCTATTTCATTAGGACTAATATATTCAGCTTTAATGTAGAATTAATTATGGTTAAGTTTTAAAATTCCTAGTTAAAAGTAGGAAGGAAACAATAAAGTTCTAGCTAAACATTTACATAAAATGAAATTTTTAAATGCATAGAGGATAATTTATGACATTTGGTTCTTCTACAGTTTGTTTATTGGCTTATTGCCTTAGTAACCTCAAAAGTCATCCCCTGCTACTGATTACAGTGTGACTTCTTAGAAACGAGAACTTTGGGATCTGGTTTGTTATGTACTAGTCTGTAATTTAAAATTTAATGTATTACTTCTAATGAAATAGCTAAACAAATATTTAATGTTCCAATTTTATTTAAGTTAATTTTTTTCTTGGTCTCCAATCTAAAAAAAATTTCAACTTTATGCTATAATTTAAAATATAATATATGTTAATCTTTCAGCTTCTTTGCAGTTGTCTACAGACTATCCATGTGAGAGCTTTATTTTTACATCTATCTGAGTTAGATCACATTGTTAAGGTCCTGTTATAGATGTTATTGAAATTTCATTCATCTGTTTATGTCTATCTATCCACCATCTATTTATCTATCTCTCTATGTATTTATCTCTTTATGTATGTGTCTATCTTCCTATCTATTATCTATCTATCTATCTGTCTGTCTATCTATCTANATCCATCCATCCATCTATCTATCACCTATCTCTTTCTCTCTCTCATACATCTATGTATCTATATATCTATCTATTCATACTCTATCTATGCAGCCATTATCTATGTGGGGTGCTGACAATTGACCGTAGACCTCTCAAGTGGGAGATAGACAGTTGTGTCAACAATAAGCCTCATCCCCATGCCCCCACCCCCTTATCTTTCTGAAGTTCCAAATGCTCCTTTGACTTGGTAGGTAGGTTCTATCTGTAAAATATAACCGGGCAATTTCCCTTGTGCTCCTTGAAACCAGAAGATTGAAGAGAAAGGTATCGTTTTATCTTAATCAACTTGCATGCAAAAACCAAAGAGACACCAATGAAAATGCAGAGCTAGGTGTAACAGTGCCTGTCTGTGATCTCAGCACATGGGAGGTAGAGGAATGGGGTAGGAACTATAGTTAATGCCATCGTTAGCTACATAGCAAGTGCAAAGCAAGCTCTGGCTGCGTGCTACCCTATTTTAAAAATGAATGGATGAATGAGTGAGTGAGTGAGTGAATGGAAGGGAAGAAAAGGCAGAGAGGAAAGAAAGGAGGAGAGTATCAGGGAGCAGAGGAGAGATTAGAGAGCTGGACATCAATTCCATATTTTCACAAAACAAAGGATTTACACCTAGTATTGCCACATAGTAAAGTCTTGTTGTCACAATAATAATAAATAAATATTACTGAAAATTGAATTTTAGTATCACCCATCCTTACATTTTTAAAATGTGTTTTTGTAGTGAAATATTACCTCACCTTAATGAAGCAAAAATTTTTGGAACACGGTTTGTCTTAAATGTTAAATCAATTGTGAGGTTCATGTTGTAGTGTTTCCACGGAACTACCACTGTTAATTTGGCAGGAAATCTGCAGTAAAATCAACCAGAATGAAGATGTGACCATTTTTAAATGCAGGACTTTATGCAAACTCTTTAAAAACAGAGGATGTGTTTTGACAGGAGCCCTGAGCTGTACGGAAAACTGGAAATCAGAGTTACCTTGGTCAAACATGGCATGAAAGGACGAAACTCTTTTACTACCAATAAACATAAAAATGGGACCCACTCTGATAGCACATGGTATCATTTCCCACTGAGAATGAGACTGGACAATCTTCACTAATGCGTGGAAATTCACAAAAGTGCAATTTGCCAAGAACAAAACATTGTCAATTACCTGAAGATATCCCTTTAGTGACAACATTAGGCACCTGCTGTTAAAAGCACATTTTGAGTTTTCCATCTTTCAAATGAAACATATCCAGTTATAATACGGTATAAAATGATCTAAAAAGTGAAACATGACGTCAAAGCGAAGGAGAGACAGAAACAGCTATGTTGGTAAAGAGATCAGGTGGTTGGGTCCTTTTTAGTTTCTATCATTAGATCTTTGGATGTTTTAAAGATTTTATGTGTATGTATGCCTATGGAAGTTTAGGTTTACTGGGCAGGATCAGGTACTAACTACTGATGCTCAAAAGATGGCAATGCCATGCTAAGTCCTCAGAAAGGCCTTCCTCCACCAACTCCTCACTACACACCACCATGGTCCAAATCCACAGCCTTGTTTATCTTTTAATATTGCATATATATGTATATACATGTATGATATAGAAGAGACTCTGAGAGTAGGTAAAGGCTCTTTTCTAACTGAAGCCTCTAGGTCCATGATCTCACGAGTCACTGTACCAGGAACTACAGAAGACAAAGCACATTTGGGAATGATATAGATTCTAATTATTATCCATAGAGACAGTTTCATTTAGATGCCATTACCACCCAAGACACAATTTCACTTGTAACTATGAAATTTACAGCAGCCAGATTAGTGGTACTTGCTTAGATTTTTATGAATGCTTGCTTTATTTTTTTTTTAACTGAACGAGGGTTCTCAGATTCCACAAGTGAATGAGAGGCAGGACTTGCTCTCTAATGTGACTGCAGCCCAGATTCTGCACTTCACTGGGTGGGTTTTGGAGGAGACAATGGTTGGTGCTCATTCTGGTCTCCAGAAGAACAGAGTCAAGAAGCACACAAACCGCTGTGAACAACCAGTGCACATTTCCAGTTCTCAAGTGCTAGCTACAGCAAAGCCTCATGGGTAGGTGTGGAACTTGAAGCCTAGTGAGGAACGTCACAAAGTGGAGCAGCCCTGGCACCCACATAGCCCATAGGCAGCAGGCATGTTGGGATGTAACTAACTGGAGAGTCGGGGAAGAATGACATGGCATGCCTAGTTTATCCGCCTTAGTGTTGAACTCAAATAGGAGGCAATGGTCACTTCAGAGGGCTGGACAGGGGTTCAGTTGGTAGAGTGTCTGGAGCACAGGAAGTCCTGAGTTCAAGCACTTCTGCTGTGTAAACAAGTGGGTAGTGTGTGCCTGAGATCCCAGCACTCAGGAGGTGAGGACTGGGGAATCAGAAGTTTAAGGCCATCTTCTGATGCACTGACTTCAAAGCTTGCCTGGGCTTCATGAGACCTCATTTCGAAAGGATAAACAAGAAAGTTTTTCTATATTCTCCTTCCTAGTGGTTGTGGAAGAGCTGTATTTTATTTCTGGTCCAGACACATATCTCACTATTTTTTTCATGAATTTGCTGTGGAAATCAAGAGATGTGAATTCAGTGCCTAAGTAGTTTATCCCCTAAATATCTACAAATTAACCGAACTCTTCACATTCTCGCTGTATTCAGCTGAAGACATAATGAATTCAAAATGGATCAACTTGACTCTTCCTTCTTGCTTTGAAATTCTGTGGTTGTGTTTTGTGGTATAGACATGGAATTTGACTGGGAATGTGCAATCATTCTGCTTAGGAAAATATTTCATTTTCTTTTTTATAACTAAGAGAAAACTGATGGGAAAATACAAGTGCAATTAAAACAATTGTTTTGAAAAGAGGGACAGAAAGTAGAGGTTTTAAAAGGGAAGCAAACTAGTAAAACATGCAGCTTTGTACATTTTTTTAAAATAGTGAAGAAGTCTGCTTTGTCCTAAATCAGCTCATTGCTTTACTAGAAGAAACTGAATTGTGTAGTATTGTTGTAATCACATAAAATTCCAAGATTATTTATGCTTCAGGTTTCTCTTCATCTCTGGGAGTTTCACATGACTCAAGGAAGCATCAGGCAAGAGTTCATCTAATACACTCCTTAATGAAAACTTCGGAAACAGAGTATATATTTGTGATCTTTATTTTTATTTCAAGGTTGATAGAAGTGAGGGTAGTATATAGTAACAAATGTGCACCAGTTACCAAAATCATGAAGTTTATCCTTGGCTTAATTATATGTTGTCTATGGGGCTTGGCTTGGATTCTGCCCTGTCAAGTCCGGACACCAGGATGAGATGGTGGAAAGACCCCACTTTAGACCCTGTGCATCACAGTGATGGAGAGGAGAACCCTGGTTGGTCCAGCATGGGTAGTTTATGTGCCACAGAGTAGTCTATATAACATGTTGATGATACCACTGAACCATGGAGGAGCTGGAAGGAATTCCCAGCACAAAGAATGGTGCGTAGGGGCTTGGGTGGTAGCTCAGTCAGTGAAGTGTTTGTCACATAAGCATGATGACTTGAAGTAACCTCCTAAGCCACATAGAAAGGGCCAGATGTGTTGGTGTGCATTCATTACCCCAGAACTGGGAAGACAGAGACAGAGAGATCTCTAAGGCCTGATGAGCAGCCAAGCTAATCTAGCCCAGCGAAAGACCCTGTCCCCCCAAAAGGTAGAAGGCTCCTGAAGAGTAACACCAAGGCTGTTCTCCCACCTCCACATATATGCACATAGCAATGAACATGCACCAGTGCACACATATGTACCCCAAAAGACATGTACCCACAAATTAAATAAAGCAAGGGAAAAGAAGAGCACTCCAATAAATTTCTGCAAAGAGCAGCACTGACCTGTTCTTGTTTGGCGTATCCTCCAGAGTATAACAAAAATTCATTTGTGTTATATTTTCCTTGCTGTAGCCGAATGCCTGACAAGAAGCAACGTAAGGGAGGCCCCCGATTTGAGGGGGATCAGTCGTGGTAGGGAAGGCATGG
>LOEQ01007094.1:48392-62733 GCA_001685075.1 Bramus lutescens | reverse complement strand
TCTGTCTGTCTCCGGCAGCAGCTTCATGGCTTCTCCTTGACTCCATCTCCCATCTCTTTCCTCCCAGTGGTCAGTTTAGTTTTCCCCACCTATCTGTCCTATCAAGCCAAACCAGTTTCTTTATTTATCAATGGTATTCACAGCTTACAGAGGGTAATTCCACATCAAGTAAGGGTTAGCAAGATAGTCCAGTGCATAAAGGTGCTTGCCATCAAGTCTAGTGGCCTGAGTTTGATTCCTGGAGTGTACATGGTGGAAAGTCTAAATTGGCTCTCAGAAGTTATCCTCTGACTGTACATGTGCACTGTGTTATGTACACACCCTCAAAATAAATTAAACAAGTTAGCTACAATAATAACAGCAAGGACTGTTAGTATAAGGGAGTGCTGAAAGCCTGACATTGGTGTGTTAGAATATGAATGGAAGGGAGGAAAAGAGGGTATAGGGTGATAGCTGGTGGGAGTCGAGAAGGACTGGGAATTAGAGGAAGAGAAGGAATGGTGCCCCTGAAATGAAGAAGGATCTGGAAAGTAAATAGACAGGCCTGGTGGATCAATAGGCTAAGGAGAAGACCCTGGTGTCGGGTGTTTTGTGAGTGTGACTGCAGGACAAAGTTTACTGAATTATTTTAATGTTCTCTTTTATGTGTGGTTAGCTTAATATGTCCTCTCAATGTCAAACTTGTCTGCTTTTTCCGAACACTCACCTTTGCCTATGGGGAGCTTTTGAGTTTCATTTAAACAAATCACCCCTTCCCAGTTCTTCCTTCCTACTGCCTGTTATTAGTCACTAGTTAGAAAAACGTTTGCCGCAATAAATTTCTTAATGTCTGACATAGTTTTCAATATGGCTAAACGATCTCAGTATGGAAAACAAGAATCCTCCCAAGCAGAAACACAATAGTTTGATTGACAGCTTAGTTGTATTGCAGAAAAGCAGTCCAATTAATCTACATATGGGTGTTAGTTTTGATGTGAGCTGGCTTTCAAATTCCCAAACCTGAAGGAAGGAAGAATGTTGTTTTTTAAGACCAGACAGACTGCTTGTATGCTTTTATAGTGGAATGCTCAAATGTAATGCTTATCTTTAGGGCACAGAGGTTGACTGGGTTTCCAGAGTTATATTTTGAAGGTATTGGTGGCTCATATGTACAAAGTCATTCCAATGCTTTATATAATTATTCTGTGTTAAAAAAAAACAACAACAAAAACGCAACATCACACTGCTCTGTTTGCAATGAGTCAATCTCTACTTGCTCACATTTCTTTCCCTTTGTCCTCATGTTTTCCAGTGATTTGGGTGTGTCATCAGTACAAAGGCCTCTATTGGTGAAGTGCATATTTCTTCTGGTTGAGTTCTAGTCATAAAAATGAGTTATGCACAGTCAGAAGTGGTGAATATCAGAGGCTGTCCAGTGGTTATGCATGTACTGGCCTCTGTGATTCTGCGTTGGGACTCTTTTGCTCCAGAATCTATGCTTGATGCTGAGGTCTGTGAGTTTATTGCAGGCAGTTGCCTAAGTAACAGGATACTTTGAAGCTATAAGAGCTGTAAGGGAGTCTTGTTTAAATACACAGCTCTGCATTGACTGACTGGGATAACTGAGTCAAGCCCTAGCACAGCAAATTAAAAAAAAATCTTGATTTTCTACAGTTTTAAGAACTATTCGTAAGAATAGAGTATTGTGTTAGAAGGGCACAAGAATCTATTTACTATGAATTGTTGTTTTGTTGTTTGCTTGTTTGTTTGTTTTTGGCAGGCATTCTTACAGTATGTTGAGCACTGAGGTTATAAAAATGAATAAAACTAGTCCTTACTCTTATTAACCTTTACAACTTTACAAGGAATTTAGTCACCAACAATTAGCAATCATGCACTGTGAATAGATACCTGAACAGAGTTCTAAAGAGGTCCAAGGCTTAAATGATTGATGTAGTATGTGTGGGCATTAAGCTAAGGCACTTTATATCCTACAGCTTGATTATGAATGTCACTTAAGAGAAAAATTTCTCATTCTAGTTGCACAGTGAGTCAGGATGTGAGCTATAGGCAGGAATTAGTTGTGTTTCTGTTTCTGTTCCAAATGCCCAAAGAGGAGCAACTTTGGGGAGGAGTGGCTTGTTTTTGGTCACAATTCTCACAAGTATAGCACTCTCTAGCGTAGAAGGCATATAACAGGAGCATGAGACAGTTGGTCACATGTGTCAAGATTCAGGAGGCAGAGAAGAGACAGGAAGTGAGAACAGGCTATCCCACCTCAATGTTCACAGGAGTACACATCCTTGAGTTAGACCCCACCCCATAGAGATTCCACAAGCTTCCCATACAGCAGTACCAATGGGGGATCAAGTGTTCACATGTGAATCTATGGGAGACATTTCATATTAAAACCATTATAGGCCATATTTGGGCACAAGATATTTATAGAGTATATTGAGGTATAACTGGGGGAAGGTTAAAGGTTAATATGCTTGAAGCTATGCCATCAAGTTGAACTTTGTCTTCTGGTATTGGAAAGCCATTTTGTAGCAAGGCAGGACATTCTGTTTTTATACTTGGAGAAACCCAGGTCAGGACAGGAAGAAACTGAAAGAAAAGGGTCCGTTAATCCTTGTGGGAACTAACGCTGGTTCATTTAGGGCAGGGATGAGGGGATTTTTGAGAGTCCTAGGTGGATCTGGTGACTGATGTTAATGTTGGAACTGAGAAAGCAAGGAATAAAAACCAAAACAAACAAGAGTCAGAGTCAATGCTGAGCTTACGCCATTGGCTAAGAGTGGAAATACAAGAGGGAAATACTTCAGAAGATGGAGGTGGTGTAAGAAAGACTTGTAAGAAGTGCATATTCTTTGGTCACATTGAATAGGAGGAAATAGCCCTGGCTGGCTGAGAGGAGATATGGGAGGGAGCGATGGGTGGTTTTAGACTTACCGGATGAAGGATTCCTGAACATATCAGGTGAGAGATGGAAGGGAAGTAAGTGTAAACAGTTGTGTCAATCAAGAAGGGGGGAGGAACAAGCCAAGCAGAGTTTCTTCTGAGAGAGAGATGGAAGAAAAACAGAAAGGCTGAGGAGGAATAAAGTCTTGGAGGGAGAAGAAAAGGCTGAGCCAGGATCGTTGCTCATTAGACATTTTTGTTAAGATACCCCTTGCCTTTGATAGACAAGTTGTGAGAAATGGGATTCCATTCAAGGAGTTTCCAATTTTGACAGAATACATGTTTTCAAATGGGTAGCACTTTGTGGGATCAAAGAACAATTTTGTAGCCAAACAAAATGGTAACAAGTTTTAGAATGGAAAGAGGATAAGAGAGAGAACACAGAGAGCAATTCACATAAAAAGTATGACATCTCTATTAGAAAAATAAGAGTAAAAGCTCAGAGTGAGAAGGCTTATATTTAGAAGGAAAAAGAATATTTTGTCCATGAATCTTCTAACCCATAAGCGCTAGCCTTGTCTATCTGTAGCACTTCATCAAGCTAAGTTAAAGCCTGCGGTAAGAAATGGCATACCCAGGCCCTTTAATTCTCCTGTCTCTGAGTGGGATAATAGGTTCTGCAGACTGCAGGATGATCCTATTTTCTTTGTCTCATAACAGTTTGAATTTTGTAAGGTTATAATTGATGTCAAGTTCTTAAATGGAAGTGTAACAATACTGCTAGCTTATTCTTATGCTTAGCTCTTCAGTAAGGATATATTCTGTTAAAAAAAAGTAGCAAAAATATATGCTATATTGTCATATTTCCAGCCACAAATGAAAAAGAAAACTTTGCTGTAACAATCTGTACCATTTAAAGGAATGTTCTTTTCATAGTTAGAAACCCCAAGGGTTAATGAATTTAGCATCTAAACAGTAGTAACAGGAGCCTGGGGCCTGTTTAATTTTGTTTTCTTTAATTCCACTGTGCTACTGTCTACCACATCAGTTTCCCCCTAATGCTGACTCCGCCTGTGGCTGATGGAGGCAGCACACCTCCTGCTGAAGGGACAGGATCTCTTTTATTCCAGAAGCTCAACAGCCCTTCATTTCTTGTGAGCTCACATTTAATTGTCTTACTCATTTTTGGCTAAGTCTCTGGCTTGAAGATTCTAATGATTATAATTAGTATAGAATGTCAGGAATAGGCTGGTAAGATGGTTTGGTAGGTAAAGGTGCTGACCATACTTTGTGCCAAACCTGATGACCTGAATTAAATCCCGGGAACCCATGTAGTAGAAGGAGAGACCCTACTTCCACAAGTTGTCCTCTGCCCCCCACAATACTACACTCTCAGTATACAAAATAAATGAATGTAAATTAAAGGGAAGAAAGGCAAATCAATCATAAACCTAGTGGGTGGTGGCTAGTGTTATTAGTCATCATTATTACTAGATATCAATCTAATAATATTACTAGTATTAGACAGGATCTGGAACCATCTATGAGATTAGTCTACTGGCCCAATTTAGCCTCTAGGCATGATGGAAAGAGATCATCTTGATTAGGTTAGTTGATTTGACATGATCTATCTTAATAATAGGCAAAACCATTCCTTTGGTGGGGATCTTGGGCCATATAAAATGGAGAAAATGTGCTAGAACTGACTTCCGTTTCTGCTTCCTGGCTGTGGCTGCAATGTGACCATCAACTATAAGCTGTCACCATGTGTTCCCCTCCTCTCACACTGTGCTTCATCTCTTAAGTTTCTTCGGGCAGAGTATTTAATTACAGCAGCAGAAGTAACAAAGATACTGTGATGCTTTGGATGAAAATATCCTTCACAGGCTCATGTGTTTAAATACTCAGTCCCAGTTGATATCATTGTTTGGAGAAGATTGGGAGATACAGCTTTGATGCAGGAAGTATGTCCCTGGGGGTGAGACTTTACAGACAAGCCATTGATAGTGTGGAATCACTCAGTAATTCTTGCTTGCCACTGAGGTCTTGAGTTCTTAGGTTTCTGCTTTGGCCACCATATTGCTTGCCTCCATGCTTTCTTATTCTGCTAGAATCATAAGCCCAAATAATTTTTTTCTTCCATAAATTGACTTGGCCATGGTATTTTATCATGGCAATAGAAAAGTGACTAATACAGACAAAGTGTATAAACTTTGAATCAAGTTAAGAACGAGCACTCTTTTGAGTGTCTTTAGACATATTTATCCTTCTATCCAAATGTTATTGTGGTTCATAAGATGGTGGCTGAATCCATTAGTGAATCCAGCAGTCCCTCAACAGATACTGTTGATGAGAACATGAGAAGGCATTGTTGTCTTTTGAGCCAGTATAGAGTAAGAATGATAATAGAAATGAGTCAGTAACTTGCAATTATTTTTGAGAAATAGTGAAACTTAGTCAGAACATAGTTTGGAGATGTGTTTAGCTAGCCCCTTCTCTATATTTAATTACATAGTCTTTAATCTGTCATAAAAGTCAGGACATGAAGGGTTTTCTTGCCTGTCTTTTGTTCACTTTGTTTTAAAATGCTTTTTGTATTTGTTCTTTCCTCACATTTTAATGAAAGAGCTTACACAATCTTTTAGTTCTTGTTTGCTTAAGACAAAATAAAACTGAAATTGAATAAAATGATAGCCTACAAGAACTCAAAGTATTTTTTCCATATCCTATATCCTGATATCCAGCGTAGGAATACTTGCAATCATCATTTTTATTAAACTTTTATGAGACTAATCTTTTAAGAGCCTCTGGAATCTATTTTCACTTCTTTGTATAGCTATTTTTGCTTTAAATATCTTGGGCTGACTCATTCCATATTGTTGACTGTCTATATTCCTTAAATTGGCCATTATTTCTATAACCAGGGCTTGTGACTGAACCAATAATTATGTCTATGAGGAGAGAAGGAATCTGCGACATAAATCCTAAGTGACTCACCATCATAACCCAGTGACTTATTTACTTCACTGCTACTTCCTTTCTGCACAGCGAGTCATTGTTGATAATAGTGGGGGACAGGAGTCATTTGTAAATTCCTCCCTAAAACCCCCCCAAAGAATCCTGTTCCATTTCTTCCTGTTCACTATATTTTGAGCCAGTGAGGTCTTCCAACTCGAAAGTAATCATATTTTAATTGTCTCATAATATTTTAAAATTCTAACTCAATCCGTTCTCTTAAACCTAAGTCTTTGACACAGATTTGTAGACTGACACATCATAAAATTTTATTTTCATTGCTACCTAAGACATAAATGAAGACAAATGCCTTCAGAAAATCATAGATAGTTCCACACAGCACACAAGTATTTGCTTCCAGGAGGGAGTGGTGTGAAGATTTGTCTTATGTATGAAATACAAGAAGAGAGAAAATGTCTTCCTTTCTTCCTTCCCTCTTTCTTAGGTGTTTTGAGATGGTCTCACACAGGATGACCTGAAATTCACTACATAACCACAGCCTTGCCTCTTACCTCCTGGCAATCCTCCTGCCTCAGACTAGCAGTACAGATGGGAACCATCATACCAGGCAAATGTAGCTTTTTTTTTCCAATGGAGAGGTGTTAGTAGTGCTTTTTCTATGGCTTTGTGCATGGAATTTTGACATTTGCAAAGAGAATGTGAAGAAAGGGAGGATACTGTGAAATCTTGGAGTTTGCTGATGACGCTCACAGGTTGATAAGTAGATCTGGATCTCAGGAAGATTAATTAGAAGAGTGTACCAAAATCATGGAATGAATTGGCAAAGATAATTTCCTATCAGCCATGACCAGTAACTGTACATAGGAACATTATTCCCAGTATAAGCAGATAGTATAGCCTTGTGACCACCACACAACAGGTAAGGAACAACATCACTAACTGTAGTCATGTTGTTTATCTTGTCTTGCACAAATTTTAAGCTTTGAAAGTAATGCCATTCCCTTTATAGTTACATATTCAGAACTGGGAGTTGCATTTTGTCAAGTTGAGAAAAGATCAAAGATATCAAAACTTCTTTTGTTCTTTCATTTTTGTTTTTCTTTCTCTTTATTTGCCTAGCTTAATTTTTTTGTATTGAAGAAGAGGATAAAGAGAAAAGGAAGGGATGAGGGAAGGAAAGAAAGAAAAGGAAGAAAGGAGGTAGGAAGGGAGGAACATAAAGAGAAAAAAACTACTCTGTTCATTGTGTGATTGCATAAGTTTCTTCAACATCATTTAAAACAAAATTTTGTTGGAAAAACAATTCTGGGTTCAAAACATTTGTTATTTGTGTGCTTTGAAATTTGATCTCACTATAAATTTGGAAAACTTTCTTCTTAAAGCAAAGTGTACTTTTTTAATTGTCAAAATGGAATTGATGGCTTTTGATATATTGTTGAAATATTTTGAAGTACTCTCATTGTACTAGAGCAATTGAGAACATTGGCCACCCTTAACTATTTTATCCTTTTTATCTCAAAAATGAGAATTTTATTGAGACAGTTGGTTAGAATTAATATGGATTTTGTATGCTCACAACAGACTTATTCACATATTTCTTTGTGGGGCCTATGACTCCTGAAGATATTTCTAGAAAACAGAATTGACAAAATATTATTGACAGAGAATAAAGGTATAAGAATAAATAAATGTCCCCATATTTAATAGGTTCCTGGATACCATGGGTTTACCTTGATGTCAACTTTACATCAGGGTTGCAAGTGTCATGGCTGCTCATGGTTGGTGTTTATCTTAATTACTTTTTTGTTTTTGTGTAAAAAACAAAACAAAACACAAAAACAAACAAAAAGCATGGCCTAGGCAACTCATAGAAGAATGAGTTTTTTTGGCCTTATGCTTCCAGAGGCATGGGAGTCCATTATAGCAGGGCAGCAAGTCAAACAAGCAGCAGACATGGGTGGAGCAGGAGGCTAAATGTCCACATGTTCAAACCCAAGTGTAAGAAGAGGGCAAATTGAAAATAGGGTGAGATGTTTTTCAGTCTTAAAGTTTGTCTCCAGTGGTGCATATCCTCCAGCAAAACTGCACTTGCTCAACCTCCCCCAAAGAACACCAACCGGACTAAGTATTTAGATACCCAGGCCCTTGCTTTTGAAATCTGGGTTCTTAATTTGCTTTGAAGCTGATTTTCTGATAATAAAAAGCAAAAGTCTTCCATGCTTAGAAGACAGATTTGTGAAAGCAAGCTTGTATTTTTCTTGTGTAGTGTGCATCCTGATATCATGTTTCTTCCCAGTTTTTCTGCCCTGCTTCTCACCAGCTCTTCCACCTCACCAGAGCTCCAGCACACTTGGCTAGTCATCATTCTTCATCCCTTCCAGGCTTTAGTCATGTTCTTCTTGCTTTTGCTTTTTATTTTTTAGAATATTTGGTTTATTTTAATCATGTGTACATATATGTGCCTGTATAAAGGTATGGTCACATAAGTGAATATGTTAGCAGAGGCCAAAAGAAAATGTTGGGTTCACTAGAATTATAGTTATAGATCATCATGAGCAGCCCAGCATGGGTGCTGGGAAGAAACCTTCCACAATAACCACATGTGTTCTTAACTCTGAGGCATCTCCCTATATTCTTTGCAATTTTTGTTTTCATTAGCATAAACTCATTGTATATAGGGCTATGTTACAGAAGGTCTTTGTCATACAAGTATATAATATTCTTGAACATATGACCCTGTGTCTCCCAAACTCTCTTCTTTTTCATTATCACTCACTATTATTCTTCTGTATTTTCACTTACTACTTCATGTCATATCATATGTATGTATGTATGATTTTGTGTATCTATGTAAAACATAGAAAACATAAGTGAGAGGAAAAATATATTTGTCTGAGGCTGACATAATTTGCTGAAAATGATTATCTCCGACTGCATCAATTTCCTGAAAAAGACATTATTTTGTTCTCCCTTATGATGAGAGAAAATTCTACTGTATATGTATATGTATATGTATATGTATACATACATATCACTTTGTGTTTATCTATTCTTTCCATTGGACACCTAGTTGTTTCTCTAACTTAGCTTTTGTGAGCAGTGCCGCAATGAACACTGATTTCATGTCTCTCTGTAATATGTTGACAGTGATGCCCAGGGGTGCTATAGCTGGGAAATACGGAAGCATTATGATTACTATGCTTGTTGTCATTTCATGTGAAGTGTCATGACTGGTAACTTTAAGTAGGTTTCAGTGGTGCCTGAGAATGTCACCAGCCCTTTCTTTCAAATGCCCCTTACTCTTCTAATATCAGGATTTTCCGTCTCAAATTCTAAGCTGAGAATTCACTGCCTGATTTGTGAAGTAACTAAAGACACTTATGTCTCCATCTTCATCATGTCTAGCCTCCATGGGCTATGTCTGTATCATCTTCAATTCTGACTTGTCTTTCATTACTCAACTTACTGAAGAGTGATTGGTAGGCTCTATACTTTAATAAAACCATCCCTCTACAACCACCTCTTAGACACTATACTAAGGGATTTTTTTCAGAAACCACTGGTATCTCAGTCATTTGTCTCAATCTTGTCAGTGCTGTCTTTTCATTCTTGACAAATACATTTAATTTCCTTGTCTGTTTGGATAACAAACTCTTTTAGGGGGCATGTATGGAGAGTTTATTTAGTGAGTATTTGGAGGGTATGGGAGGGCAACAGGTATGGAAGAGAAGAGAAAGAGAAAGAGAGAGAGGGCCAGAGAGACAGAGGGAAGAGTAGGGATGGGAAGAAAGGATGCAGGGAGTGCCTCTTCAGATGATCAGGCAGAGAGAGAAAGAGAAAGAGAGAATCTTGATAACAAACTCTTAGTTCAAGAGGTTGGACCCTCACATTATTTCATGACTTCTACCTTGCTCATAGATGCTGGTATTCATCTTAACTCTGCCCTCAGTATGCTTATCCTTTCTCTTCACCATACTTCCATGGTAGCCTAGGAGCCATGAACACATCTATGTCTTCAAGATCCACGTGTCTATATGCAAGCATGAGCACTATATACCCATTGACACCACATATTTCTTCAAAGATATGTACCCCAGGTGCCTCATAAAAGTACATTCCTTTGAGCTCCTGATTTGGTGAAGCCTTCTCGGCTTTTTGGCCTTGAATATCAGGCCAACTTTGCTTTTCATACATAATATTCATGCTACTGTTTTGAAGGGTTCTTCATCATACTTGGCAAGTTGACCAAAGTTCTTGAGTATGGCTTCTATTCCTGTTGTGTCCTATGTTCTCCAATTTATCTTCACTCATCCTGTCCACCTGAGCTGTTCAAAGTTCACCATGAAAATTGTACCCAAAGAGTTATTATTTTCTGCCTACAGGCCTGCTTAGATTTTCTCTTTAAAAAAAGAAAAAAAAGACATGTAGATATACACACTAATCCTCTGCCTGCTATTTCTTTATTAGTAGATTATAGGAAAACATTGGGGAGTTGTTTCCCTTATCAGTATGACTTCTTCAAATTGACTTTTGTTTCTTTCCAGAAAGCACATATTCTAGAACAAGCTTTTCATGTTTCAACTGTGGGTCTAGTTTCTCAAAAGATTTTTTCTTTTTTTAAGAAAATCTGTTTAGAATGTGAAACTTCACTAGAAGATTGATTGCCCTATCAGGAGGCTACCTTAACATAGTGATTTGTCTTCAGGGACATATTGCATTCACAGAAATGGAAATAAAGCATACACTGCTCTGTGGGTTTAGAGCATGTGGTATTTCTAGTACTACTCTAAGCTCTAGGTTTAAGCTTGTAAATGAAGTCTACCATTGCCTTTGCTGTACATTATAAACCCTAAAGGAAGAAATACATTTCCTATAATTATATAATCACACAAGCAAAGTATATTAAAGAAACTTGGACACCAGCCTGTGCCTACTGTTGAGAGATGATCAGCGATGAATGGCTTTTTAGAAGAAAGGAGTCTACAGGTAGGAGATGAGCAAAGATAGAGGCATGGCTTCTCTGAATAGAGGTTGCACACACAGGGGCAGATTATGGGAGGTGCTTGGCTTCTATGAAGAGAATCTGCACACACACAGAGAGATGATGGGAGATACATGGCTTCTCACAAGGGATGACTTAAAAAGTTTGTTAGGGTTTTTGTGCTTCTAGTATATGAAATAAAGGAACATCCCAGAAGGCACCATCATCATCATGAGAGGATAGTATCAAAATAGCCCAGGAAGATCCTCTAGAAAGAGAAGCAGAGAAGCTCTGTAGAATAGGCAAGAGCCAATGCACGTGAGGCAGGAAGCATTCAGTGATGATCAATGGGAATAGAGTAATTGCTAATGAAGTTTCAGAAAACTGTGTTTAGATGTGCCTGTGTGTGTATGTGTGTATGTGCATGTGCTTTATAAAATTAAATTATGCATTATAATGGATCACGCTTCTAATATACCTTATAAAAAATGGAAAAGCTGAGGCTGACTGAAGCTGGGCTACTGTTTAGTAACTCCCTATTAGAAATACTTGCCTAGCATGCTTAGGACCCCAAGTGCAATCCTCAGAACTGCCATAAAAGATTACATTAAAAAGTGACAAATGAAATGTTTCTAATTGGGGGAAATATTAATTATGTGTTTATAATTTCACTTTAACAGTGATATACGTGATTTTATTTTTATTAAATTCTACCAGTTATCTCATGATTTATGTGTTTTTGTTGTGTGTAAAGAAAACAGATGAAAGTCCACATGTTAATGAGTGGACTGCCCTCTTCGCAGAAGTGATGGCCCAGGCAGCAGGTCCTTACCAAGGCAGAACACTGCCCTCTGTTGTTCCACTGCCTCCATTTGGTTTTAGTCTTAGAAAACAGCTGCTTCACATTCAGTAACCATTGATAAAATTTAACAGACCAAAGATGACTTCAAACTCAGAGATAACTGTTCCTAAAATATTTAAAAATCTGAACTCAGGAAGGACACAGACATTCCCCTATTTTGTTTTTCTCCCCCTGACAAAAACAGTCTTTTTAAACTTATACAACAATTTATATTTTCTATGTCTTCCCACATTTGCTGGTATGAGCAATCACATCAATAGCTCATCGTCAGATTCCCACATATTTATGCCACCCACCTCATCTTTTCTAACTGGGAAGAGAGAGAACAAACCTGAAGGTTAAGCCTGAGCTTACCTTCTCAACAATATAAGGGCATACAGAATAGCCAATAAATAAATAACCAATAAGATGTTTCATTTTCTAATAATAAAGTAGCTTCCTTTCTAATGTGATTATTAATTTTGGGTTCTTGGGTAAAGTTGCTAGAGTTTGGAGGGTACTTATAATTGAAAATATAAACAGAGAATGTTTGGACTAGGTATCAGTTGTTTGCAGATAGATTTTTTTGGAAGTACAAAAGGACATTGAGCCATGTACTGCTTCCCATTTGATGACATGGAATGTTCTCAGAACATCAAAAGAGAAGGAAGTTGTGGATTACAGTAATTGCTGGCATTTTCTGTTTCTGACCTCTCATAGGGGACCTTCCAGCAGGAATGTTATTGGAAAAATCATTTGATTCAGGGCTCTATAGGTTCTCTCCTACTGTACTGCACATGTATGTGTGTTATCTTAAAGAGAGACTTCAAATGTGAATGCCTGTTCCCTGCCAGAAAATTAAAATAAGCAAACATCTGTTTCCTTGGGGTGGCCTTTTGCCAAGGTTCAGCCTACAGTGACTTACTGCAGAATTTTCACATGATTTCATTTTTTAAAAATCTCCCAGACAATTTCAAGTCTAAAATTATAAATGAGACCTATGAAATTATAAACACATATGCAGTTTTTCTGGCTCTGAGATCAGAGCCCAGCATATGTCAAAGATCATGTTTAATGGTGTCCAGCTCATGTTCTAGAATAATTTAGTATGTTAAAGAGCAAAATAATAATTTCTGGTAACAGAGACAGCCTCTCAGGGAAAGATTTGGAAGTGATGGAACGACATATCATTCTGTGGAAATTTAGAAGGCTATTGTCTCCCAGTATACGCCCAGTATTTGTTCCCAGCTTTGAGGACCAACGTCATGTAAGAAAGTCCCTGAGACTGTCCTCTTTATTCTTTATGTGTCATCTCTTAGGCTGTTTATCCATCTCTTCACCCTGCTCCCTCTCTGCCCTGAGAATATTCTTCCAAGCTGTGCTTGTCTCTAAGGGTGCCTCCCAAGATGACTAAATAGTAAGAAAAGGAAAATAATTCTAACAAAGGAACTCAGATGCCTGCTCTTACAATTCTTTTCAGGATGTGTTGTAAATCACACCAGTGCAATAGACCACATTAACTGAAACCAGGATTTTTGTACAATTTCTTTTCAACAGCCAAAAATTAGTCTCAGACCTGTTATGGAGCATTTGGGTGTAGGGAATATAGAGTTCATAACTATTTTTTGTCTAAAGTAAGACATGAAATTATTAGAAGTTCTGATTTTATTGTTTTAGTTTTGTTGGTAGAGAAATCTTCTGACAAGACAGGGGAGATGATCCAGCACTTAAAATCTCTGACTTGTTCTGGCAGATGATTTGAGTTCAGTGCCCAGCACCCACATTGGGTGGCTCACGATTGCATGTAGCTTCAGCTCCAGGAGATCCCAGCACCATCTTCTGAGTTCCACAGGCATGTATACATGTCAAGTGTATACACACACACACACACACACACACACACAAGCAGTTGTTGAGAGAAAGAGAAAAATACCCAGCACAAGTGACAAAGATGTCCATGTTTAGGATTCTTTCTTTACACATAGGATCATTTTCAGTTTGGTAATATGCAGTATTTATTAAACGTATATTCCAGGCTAAGCACCGAATAGTATTCTTTCTTATCTCTGATTTTCTTTTCATATATTCACTGTACATGATGAGCGGGTATATAAAAAGGTTTTCCTACAAGGACATACTTTGCATCATATTTATTCCCCATTTTCTCTGGCCCCTCCATTTCTTCCCTCTCCCCCAGTCACATTTGTTCATCTTCACATCTTCTCTCATACAATATGCACCCATGATTTTACACCCCTGTGTTTACCTTCCTGAGACTTTGTTGACCCTCCTACACAGTTTCCCTCAATCATCAACAAATGGGTGCTATTAGTAAGCCTGTTTTAGAGATAAGAAAGCAAGGGTTCTAGAGAGTAATAGATTTGCATATGTGCATATTAGTGGATATAAAACTCAGACTCAAGCAGCATGACTTTACATTCTATGTCTCCCATGACCCCATAAAATAGATATTTGGTACCAATGAATAAACAAAATGTCTTGTCTTTTAGACCAACTCTTGATATCCTTGATTTCTAACTCTTCACACACAGAGTTCACATATGGTGAGATCTGCACTGGAGCCTGTATGTTCCCAGTGTTGCTGCTGAACTATTATTATTATTATTATTATTATTATTATTATTATTATTATTATTATTATT
>LOEQ01007094.1:32826-43470 GCA_001685075.1 Bramus lutescens | reverse complement strand
CCCCTCCTCCCCTTCTCACTTCCCTCTCCCCCTCTCCCCTTACCCCCACCCCATGATAATGTTCTTAAACTCGAATGGCAGTCAAGCTGAGAATGACTTCACGCCGGTGACAATGTGGACTCTTCTTCTTGCTGCTGCTTCCTTTTTCCAAGCAAGCACATTGTGTTCATGTTGGCTCCTCTGCTAATCCCAGTTTCTCTGTGCTGTTTCTTGCCTGCTTTTCTTTTAAGGGTCTTTGCTATAGAACTATACAGTATAGAGGAAATGCCACAAAGGCACCTACTGCTTATATCAACAACAATCTTTAACTAAAGTGTTTTCGGTTGGTTCTTTGGGAATTTCATGCACTCATTCAATGTATTCTATTCATATACCTTCCCCAATTCTCCTGCTGAGTCCTCCCAGGTCTACCACTTACCCCACATGCACTGCCCCCCAACTTCATATCTCCTGTTTCTCATGGCCCACTCAGCCAACTTAATAAGCTGTACCACATCAACACAGCACCCACTGTAAAGTTTGTGTGGCATTAACATTGACCTATAAGCGTGAATTCTTTTTCTTCTTAAAGATACTTCATAAAATTTTGATATTTTTCTCTAAATATAAATGTAATACATGGCTTGTGTTTTTGAAAAGCTGTATTTGAAATAAACAAACAGGGACTGGCAAGAGAGCTCACTGTATAAAGGTACTTGCTTGAGAACCAGAGTTTGATCCCTGACTCTCACACGATAGGAGAGAATTGATTCCAGGATCCTGCTCTCTGGCACTCCCCCATTTGTGTCATAGCACCTATGTGTATATACATATGTATAGCTACATGCACATGCACACACATATACCCCCCACACTTACACACACACACATATACACACCCACACCACATGCCACACACAGCACACACACAACACTTAATACATACATGGACATACACATAAATAAATGCAATAAAAATACTTAAGACATGAAAGTAGAAACTTAGATAAAGCTAATAGATATTCTCTTCATCAATGATATATTTTTTAAAAAAAACTAACCTAATTATGAGTGGACCTGTTGTACTTCTTTTATTTTGAGAGAGAGAGAGAAAGAGAGAGCTTTTTTATTCATTTTCCAAATGTCTTAAAATTTTGTCCTTTAAAGTTCAACATAAAATTTCAAATTTTCATGGAAGCAGTACAATGTCTTAGGGCATGTAGTTGTTTTCCTGTCTCTGTGACAAAACATCATGTCAAAAAGCAACTCATCAAAGAAAGAGTTGATGTTGGCATATGTCTCCAGAGCTGTGTAAATCTGTCACTCCGGATGAGGCATGGTGACATCCTTACCTGCCAGCATGAAGTGGAAAGAGCAGAGGGAAGTAGGGTGCAAGGCTATGGATGCTCAAAGCCTGCCCCCAGCAATGTACTTCCTGCTGTAAGCCTGCATGTCTCCAGACACAGTCACCAACTGCGGACCAAGTGTTTAGAAGTCTGAACTTGTGGGGGGCATTTCTTATATAAACTATCACGTCTTATTAGTGTATCAGAAAAGTATAGGTGGAGAGGATAACTTCCATTGCACAGAAATGCCCTGCATGATTTTCCTACAAGTATATGAGGTGAACTTGATAATATGTGTTGCTAAAGTAGGCACTTTTGTGCATGTTGTCATAAATAACGTATATCTGTATGACATGTAATTATCCTAAAGCTAGTAACAGCACACTTATATTTTCACATTCATTTGTAAATACTTGGTTCTAGCTATTTTTCATAAGTCTGACAAAGTTTGGTAATAATGGGTGATTTTGTTCAATTATTTCACATTTTAATAATTAGAGAAGAAAATAGTTTATTTTGTTTTGGTTTATTTCTTTGTTTTAAGAGGAGGGCCACTTCACATAGTGCAGGCTTGCCTTAAACTGACTGAAAAACCTTTTAGTGGCCTCAAACTCCTGCCTCCTGTCTGGGATGGCAGGCATTCATTTTCTTGACTTAAAATGAGGACATATATACAACAAGAAAAGAATATTATAGGCTAATCTCTCTTATTTGTTAATGTTACTTTCACGATGAAATTTTCCACTGATAATAAAGAACTCTTCATGAGGACTGCTTGATGGGTCTCTTTTTCCCTCAAATTCTCTGCCTTTTAAATATTTTGTTTCTATGGCACGTGATGGTGATGATACTGGCATGAAACCCAGAGCTAGGCTAGTGCTGTAGTCATAAGATGCAGCCCGAGTGTTTTAGTCTTGCTATATATGCCTCATTCCTTCTCAAACTCGAACATTGAAACATGTGCCTCAGACAGAGAAAGAAGCTGCCACTTGCTGTTGCACAGTGGGATCACTGTAGGTAAGGATAACATCGTGTGAGTCTTAACAAGCTGGAAGAAAAACCTTTGAATATTTTCAATGCAGAAAAATGATGAACATTCTAGGAGCAAGATGTGCTGACCCTGATTTGAATATTATACAATATGCAATCTATTAATAGATCACATGCATAACTGTTTGAAATGGTTTTTAAAATATTTATTTTTATTTTCATGTGATGGGTGTGAATGTTTTGCCTGCATAGCTATAGGTACACCAGTGGTTCTCAGTCATGTGATGTCATGACCTCCGTCAGATATCCTGCATATCAGATATTTACATTATAATTCATAACAGTAGCAGGCTTACAGTTGTGAAGTAGCAATGATAATAATTTTCTGGTTGGGGGTTACCACAACATGAGGAACTAACTGTATTAAGGGTTGCAGCATTGGGAAGGTTGAGAATCACTGATATACATCACCTGCATGAAGTTTCATAAGAGGTCAGAGGATGGCACCAGACCAAATGGTACAGAGTAACAGGTGTTTAAGAGCTGTCATGTTGGTACTCTGTAAGCGGTACATGCTCCCAAACACTGAGATACCTCTCAAACCTCTATCTGATTCTTATGGGTCAATATATATTTTCTAAAGGTATAACTTATTTTTTGAAAGTGTGGACCCACAAAAACAACCATAGCAAATTTTACTGAGTATCAAAACAGCAATGTGACTTGAAATTTAATATTCTGAAATGTTTACCTCAATTTACTTGATTTTGATTTCTAATGCGGTGGAGACATAGGACAGGGTCTCACTACATAGGACTCATGATCCCCTTGCCTCGGCTGCCTGTATATCAAGCTTATGAATGTGTGCCACCATGCTTGACAACTATTCCTTCTGCAGCCAGGATGCCTGTATTAGCTCACTTCACTTCCACACTTCCACCATCCCTGATCTCCTGTTCTCCTGTCTCAGTCAGGAACCAGCATCACCGTGGATATTGCCGTGATGGGCGAGGCCCATGGCCTCATTACCGACCTCCTTGCAGACCCTTCCCTGCCTCCGAATGTGTGCACATCCCTGAGGGCCGTAAGCAACCTGCTCAGCACCCAGCTCACCTTCCAAGCCATCCACAAGCCCAGAGTGAACCCCACTGTAACCTTCAATGAGAATACCTGCTCTGATTCTGAGGAGGGCTTGGAGAAAGACAAACTGGCCATTCCCAAGGTAGGTGTGGCATGAAGGGTTTGGTCTGAGCTCATCTTTCCATAGTCTCCAAGGTTTCCTTCCTGCCATTTCTGAGAACTGAGGCAGCACCTTCCTGTGTAGACCTGGGGACCTAGTAGCGGCTGTGTAGCCCAGTTTGCTTCTGTCCCTTTCTCCTGAGACTTCCCAGTGAGCACCAGGTTTGGCTTGCTCGCTGTCTTCCTCATTTCAACTCCCGTGTCGCTCTTTCCATTCCAGGATAGTAATAGACGAAATTCTGCCTGTACTGTTTCGTCAGCTGTTTCATTTGCTTGCTTCTTTCATTGTTTCACATAAAAGCTAATGGTCTACAATATGGTTGTGATAAAGTGACTATTCCTTCCAGCGCCTGAGAAGAAGTTTGCCCCCAGGCTTGCTGAGAAGAGTCTCGTCGACTTGGACAACCACCACCTCTGCCACAGGTCTGCCCACCTTGGAACCTGCACCAGTGCGGAGAGACCGCAGTGCCAGCATAAAGCCGCATGAAGCACCCGTGCCCAGGTTAGATTCCACTCCTGCAGGCTCTATGTTTACTCAGAGGAGTTACTTGCTGAAAAGGAATCATAGAGTCCAAGAGGAGAGAGCCCAACCGGAGTTACTGAGAAGTGAGGTTTGAACACACCGGATTTTCATGCTTAAATGCTGAGCACTTTAGGGCTAGACTGGAATGACCTTAAATGTAAATACAAAGAGTGAGTTGGGATGACCCCTGCTCTATGGCAGTCAGTGGAAAAGACTAAGGCCAGAGAGAGGACACACTACTCTTTACCTGAATTGAGATCCACACTTAGAATTTTCACCTGAAGGCATCTAATATGACATTTAAATATTTTCCCTAACATGGCCTATCAGACTTACTATGCATTAATTCCTGCAGAATTAGTGAGATTATAGATCAAAAAGTAGATAGCATCTTAACAACACTTGGATATATTCAAATATTATAAATTTCTCTGTGCATGTGCATTTATATGTATATGTGTGTATGTTTTTATTTGTGTATGTGTATTTGCAAGGTGTTTATATATGTGTATGCATTTGTGTGTGCTTGCATGTGCACATATATGTGTGTATATATTTGTGCATGTGTAAATGTGCATATGCATGTGTGTTTATGCATATCTGTTTGTATGTGTGTGCAATTTTATATATGTATGTATGTCTTTAGATGTGTTATATATGTGTGTGTCTATGTATATATATATGCATGTATGTGTATACATGTGTCAGTGTATGTATGTGTGTATGTGTATGTGTACATGTATATGCATGTATATATGTCTGTATATATGCATATGTTTGTGTATCTTTCTCTGTGCATGTTTGTATGTATGTGTGCATGTGTGTCTATATATGTGTGTATAAATGCATGTGAATGTGTATATATGTGAGCATGTGTGTATATTTGTATGCTTGTATGTTCATGTGTGTCTGTGTATGTGTTAATGTGTGTATATTCTATGTATATGAATAAATATATGTATATATGACTAAATGTGTAAATATGTATATATGCGCTTGTGTATGTATATGTGTGCATGTATATATTTATGTATATGTGCTCATATGTATGTATCTGCTCCTGTGTGTGCATGTCTGTGTGTATGCATGAACATGTATGTGTATATGTGTATACATGTGTGTGTTTGTCCATTCACATATGCATGCATGTTTCTGGGCAAATACTCTTACCCTGAGCCCATACCCAGAGCTTTGCATTTTATGTAGTATATTAACAGTATATTAAATTAAAATTTTATGTGTAAGTCCACTTTCCATCACTGACCAAGTGCCTAATATAGATTAAGGATTATTTCAGTGCTTCCCACTTGTGGTCTCTCAGATTTTGCTTTGGGACTTTGGAGTCATAATCCACCAGGGTAGAGGAGCCTGGACACATTGTTGCTGCCAGGACAGACAGAAGGGAGAAAAGTAGGACAGACGGGGAAGGCTCACATCCTAATATGCCCTACAAAGATCAACCCCACTGACCTAATTACCTTTCAAGGTCCAGTCTCTGAAGCTGCAGACTCAGCCTTTAACACATGACCCTTGTGGAAAATCTAAGCTCCAAATTCTATTAGTGACTGAAAGGCCAAAATGAAAAAGGCTAAAGAAATGGGAACATTGAAATCTGAAATGAATTTTTCACTACTAAAAATGTGCTTTTAAAGAGAGCTACTTTGTCTCTGTCTTACAACTTGGAAGAAAATTAGAATATTTTATATGACATCAGCAAATACAGTAATCCTTACCCTATAATTCCAGAACTATGGAATACACATAACAGCTTATATTGACCAAATGACTGAAAATATCCGTGTATGCATGTAAATATTTAATAGCCATGCCTGAAATAGTTTCCTCTTCATAATAACAAGGTGCCAAGCTGAGCGTGGGAACAGCAGCTCCCCCAATCCTGAGACTTGGGTGAGGACAGACTTCCTTTTCATTTAGTGAAGTTCTTCTTTCCCACACATACACAACAGTGACTGAACCTGTTCATGTGTCTTCAAAGCAACCGGGCCACCTTCACCCTTAGCATTCTGTGTCTAATCTACTTGAGCCCTGTGCTTTGAAATCCGGTAAACTCTACCAATGGGCTCCTGAAGAGCTGCTCTGGCCCGGGACTGCATAGTCACCCTCCAACACCACAGCAGAGAGGATCAGCGTATCACTGGGAATGCTGTACGGATTTCACCCTGTAATGGCTTTGTTAAACAGACTGGCTGCTTGAATGTCTCCCTAGTTTTTCCTCTAGGCTATTTCTTTTCCTTGGCCCTGCTCCAGACATATTCATTGCTTCTTTGTCTTTCTTGAATGACTGTCTGGCATCTCTCTACTTGTTGTCCTGAATCTCAGTTCTTACCTGTTCATTAGTTCTAAGCAGGAGCAAGCCAGCACTGGTCATTGAGAGCTGACCAGTACCAATAGGCTCATACCAAAATATACGAAGACATGACTCTGAACTACAATGCTTTTAAATAACATACATTAATTTATGGTGTTTTTATTCATAGTATAATATGATAGATTAATATATAGCAGGTTAAAATAGGGTAGATGTAAGTAGGACGTTATTAATTTTGTCTTCATTGCATTCTATTTTTATAAACTTTTCAAAATAAACACATTTTAATTATTTTTTAGAAACACTTCTTTTGAAGTATTTTTTAATTTTTTGTGATTTTTGCCTGCATGCATGTATATATGTACTACATATGTATAGTACCTTGGGAAGTCAGAAGAAGGTATTTGATCCTCTGGAACTAAACTTGGTTATGGTGATGAGCTGCCATGTTGATGCTGGAAATCAAACCAGGGTTCCCTCCAAGAGCAGCCAGTGCCCGTAACTACTTAGCCATCTCTAAAAGCCCCCATTTAAGTGTGTATTGGATGTAAAAGAACACAGGTAGGCAGTTTTTGACTGAGCTTCAATAAGTTATCTTTTTAAGATGTTAAATGATGTTGAGTTCTTCAAAAATTCTGCCTGGATGAGTAATAATTTACCATTAATATAATAGTCTAATAAATGAAAAAATAGACATTATACATTACATAACCTTTTCCTAGTTAATTTTAGCAGTTACTCAGGCAAGCAGAATGGGTGAACAGAGACTAATACCACAAAGAAATCATTGACTATCTAATACACAAAGTTTTTTTCAATCTCATTCACAAAATGCCAAACATTTGTGAAAGGCTAAAAATGAATTTTTTTTAAACTGAGAAAAAAGTTTTAATGACACATTAAAGATGCCATGAGGCAAGCATTTTGTAGTCTTCAAATGTTCTTGACAATTGCAGAAGTTCATTTTTCCCTTCAAATGTCTCTTTTGTCATGTATGTGGTAGAGTTGTTATTGAAAAGTAAGCACAAAGGGAGGCTTTTAAAAATATAACCATTGAAGAAAAATCTCGTGGGGAAGGGACTCATGAAGTCCCATCCTTCACTAGAGTTCTGGCCATTTGATGTCTGCTGGGAGAGGCAGAATCCTTGTTCTTCAGGGCCATCTCTAAATTCTCTCTCATTAACTATACATCTTACATGAAAAGCTCTATACATCCATGATTCATAATTCTATCAGTTTTAGGATTATTTACAGTATGCCACCCAGACAGATCAGACACATCCTGTTCAATCTGCAAATTTTAGATTTTTAACCTTCACCAAATTTACTGGTGTATGAAAGAACTCACAGGTGTTGGCAAAACACAGACCAAGCACTTTTCACTGGGAGCCATCCAAGGTTGTCTGCACAACTTCCTGAATTCTGTTCTCTCCCAAATTAGGGTGGATAATGTTTCTATTTCCACATGTAAGGTTTGAGGCAGTATATAAAGAGAAATTTTGGTGTGGAAGGCCTCCAGGAATCCTATGCCACTAATTACACGGCTTCTGTAACCTTCTCTGGGCCTAATCCTCTGTGGATTGATTGATTCCAGATTTGTTTACAGGAAGGAACTTGATGAACCAAGTCTCTGTTGATAAACACATCTCCTAGGTAAAGAGAACCTGTAGCCCCTTCCCTCATAATGTGTTCAGCATGTTAGTACCATGCCCATCATGACTGTGTTTCAATGGGGTGTGACTAGGTTAGCACATTCTTTCCAAGGAATCACCAGTAGAAAGAAATCTTAGGACGCTGCTGTAGGCTGCTGCTAACCGGTTTCTGTTTGTTTGCTTGTTAGCTTGTTTTCTGAGTCAATGCTGAGTTGCCGATAGAGAAATGACAGTCTATAGGTCTGCTTCTAATGCTCAACCTGATAAGGAAGTACCTGCAGCAAGACATTGTTATTTAATGGCCTGATCAAATGCTAGTTATGAAGTGCCTAGTCACCAACAATATTATATAACAAAGAGTACCTAAATACACATTATGTCTCTCTCTGCTCCTGAAAGGACAGTTGTATCGCAGTCAATGAATCTTCTAGATAGCTTTTGAAAAATCTGTAAGGACATGACTACACATGTAGGAGCATGTGTGGTGCTTTTATGAGCTGGATAGATTGGGAACGCCATCTTTGCTCTCTGTGTTTGATAAGAGATGAATAGATACACAACTGCAATGGAGGCTGGACATAGCTTATTCTATCATTTGCAAGTTAAGTGATTCTGGCAGAAATTTGGGAACAAATACTCAGATTGGTCTATCTGTTTCAGAGGTGGTGGCTGGGCTGTGGCGAGATGTGCTCAGCAATGGATGTCTAATCTCCCTGTGGTCTTTATTTGCTGTCATTGTAGTGCTCTGAATCCTGACTCTTGGAATGCCCCAGTGTCGATGACTCTCACCAAGAGCAGATCCTTCACGTCATCATATGCCATCTCTGCAGCTAACCATGTAAAAGCTAAAAAACAAAACAGGCCAGGTAAGCAATGCACACTCCAGATGTACAGTCCCGTTTTCTACATGTACATTGTGGTCATGAACTATGGCATTAAAATGAATAATAAGATTTTAGTTGGGAAAGTGGAAGGAATTGGGAGATTCACCTCACTTAATCTAAGTCCAGGTTCATGCTGGGATCTGTAAATTGGGTTTTCTGAGATACAATTATGTTTCCAGCATTCAGAAGACTGATGCAGGGGGATGGAGTGTCCAAGGCCTTGGAACTGGAGAATGGTTAGGAGGGCTCTCTGCTTTTGCAGAGGATGGGAGTTTGCTTCCCTGAACTCATGTCAGGAAACCACCTGTAACTCTAGCCTCCAGGGGATTCCCAACCAACTTCTGGCCTCCCTAGAAACAGCATGTATGTACGTGCACGCACGCGCGCGCGCACACACAACACACACACTTACGGCTTGTGCACACCATTTTATTGCATTTGCCTCTGAGTTTTCCTTTCAGAATCCACGTGAGGGCCTTGGCTGCTCCTCTGACCTCTTCCTCTTGAGAAGTACAAACAGTGAATGTTTCATGGCATTGTAGAAATTCTTCTTGGGGTTTTCAGTTACTTTCTGCTTCAGTGTCTGAACCTTCTGTCTTCAGCGGCTTAAGAATTTGAGTTTTGGCTGAAGGAGAACCCTCTTCTCTCACTGTGTTATTGGACATGCAAGTCTGGCTGCCATGGCAGCTGTGAGGTCCAAGATCCATGTCATCACCCTCATGACATTACTAAAAGCTCTGCTGGCAGCCTCTGTGGTAGCTGGGTCCTCTGCTCAGATTTGTAGCCTTCTCTGTGCCAACAGGCAGTAGATTGAGCTTTGAGGGGGAAAGGCTGTCAGGATTGTGGCTTACCTACTCTGGCCGTCTTCTGGGAACCTAATTCCTCCAATCTGCATCTCTGCCTTGACCTTGAAATCCTTCCTTCTCTCCCTTCCTCTCTCTTCCCTCCTCCTCCCTTATTCTTTTGTTTTCCTTTTCTTTTCTCACCTCCCTCTTTCTATCCTGCTGGCTTCCCTCCCTCTCTTCCTCATTCTTTCCCTCCCTCCCCCTTTCTTCTCATCTTTTCTATCTGTTCTTAAGGATGCAAAGATAGGTTTATTATGAATTGGCATATAGCAGGCAGAGGCAGACCAAACATCCTTAAAATGATGAAATTTATATGTGAACCATTTGAAACTTGCCCACATTCCACTGATATTCCAAGAGATGCCTTGAAAGGCAAACATGACATTAAGACATAGCTAGGACTTAGGGAAAGACTCCTGGTTGCTCATCTGCTTCTGATTATCCACTTCCCACTTGGTACCCCCTCTTGAAACCATCACTCAATCTGCTTAAAATCTCTACTGTTCAGTGTAGAAAGACACATTCTCCCAGAGTTCAAGTTGATTTGTATTGAAAGAAACATTTATTTCAAACCAATATTGATGTAGGGGGGTCATCTGTCTATGTGTTATTTTCTTTGGATAATAAAGAAACTGCCTTGGCTTTTTGATAGGGCAGGATTTAGATAGGTGGAGTAGACAGAACAGAATTGTGGGAGTAAGAAAGCAGAGTCAGGCAGACGCCAAGTTTCTCCTACCCAAGATGGACGGTGGTTAGACTCATGCTGGTAAACCACGGTCAAATGGCGATACACATTAATAGAAATGGGTTAAGCAAGATGTGAGAGTTAGCCAGTAAGAGGCTAGAGCTAATGGGCC